>JAASGK010000679.1:0-18271 GCA_023334195.1 Globisporangium emineosum
CGAGCAGCAGCAGCTTGCTGATGGGGCGGACCATCATGGTGTTGGCTGTCGATAATATAACGATTATAGTGAACCATCACAAGCCCAAGCGGAATGTTTGCTTTGTGGCGTGTGCGCCTGCGAAGACGCCGGATGAGTGTAACTCAGTCTGAGGCTGCAATTGTGATGTCCATTTCTTGGGTTTGGAGGCGGTTCCAACATTACGACTTGGAACCACCGACTTTTAGAGAAACGTTTTTTCTTAAATACAGGAACCACTTTAATACTCAAAAGGAACCAGCGATTTTAGGAGGATCCAAACAGCAAGAAGAGAGAAAATTGGTTATTCGGTACCGGGTAATCACTACAGTCTGAGTATCTGCGCACCTGTTTTATTGAGGATGAGGTGGTCCACTCTTTTTGAGAATAAAAACTGCACTTCATGGTAAGTCACCAGTATCTCTCAGAATAACTACTTTGTCGACCAAATCCTAATTTGATTATTTTTAGGTATAGGTACACTTGATCCAATCAGGGATAAATCACTGAATTGAGCACACTGCAATGAATAGCAGAGCCACTCGAAAGGCACCGAAGACCGCCACCATCGATTGTGGAGCACATTCTCCATGTGCGTTGTAATTGCTTTTAAAACTGTCGCGGCCATTCTTCTCGTGGTAGTTTTGAAAGTTGTGTTGGCTGACTTACATGAAGAAATTGAATGCGAAGAAAGAGTGCTCGAGTCTTGGGCGATGTCTCGCCGCCAAAGAAACGGGAGCTGCCAGCATGAGCCAGCTCGTCCCAACCGGTGTTGGCATTTTATTGCATGGTTTTGACTCTCAACCAACCTCCCCGACATACGTCGGTCACTTTAAGCGCGTATCAATAGGCGGTGAAAAAGGTTGGTCAGGATAGCGGTCCACAAAGTGGAGGAGGATGGAGGAAGCTCCATGCTTCGTAATGCATTGTATTTTGTATGCTTTGTGGACCGTTACCTTGGCTGTCCTGGCCATTTCTGATCTATCAAGTGAAGAAGTGGCTCGGATGTGCGTGCGCCTTTCACTTTACGCCGTTGAACCGCCTAAAGTGAGATCAAATTGTTTTGGGTTTTTTCGAACGAGCAAGCACACCACCGCAAGGCGATTACGGCCGCGTCGATAAAACCAACCGTGTGCGATTAGCTCGAGCGGTCTCTACGGTCTCTCAAAAGTGTACATATGAGCAAAGCGTTGCACTGCCAGAGCTGCTCATTTCGTGAGCATTCATGTGCCGGCAAGGCTTTTCGTTTCCTTCCAAACAGGACGCGATGTGTGAATCAGGTGGTGTGCCGCATTTGACTAATCTGCCACGTTGAGTGCACCATCCTCATCTCTCCTCTCGTTCGCTTTCGGTCGGTTTAGTTTTGCTGGCTCTCATGCTGGTGCTTCATGCAGAATCACCAAGTGGTGGCTTTGCAGGACTCAGGTCCTCCAAAAGTGTATGTTGAAGCAGTCCACTTGATCCAACTCTGTCCATTCAAGAGCCATCGACGGAAGAATGAACCAATCAGCTGACTGACAAACAGAGCACAATGCGAGTCTGCAACAGCAACAACAGACACTCAGTTTCATTTCACTCCGTCACCAAAGGCATGCATCTCGCGCAAGGGTGAAATCAAGTGAATGAGGAATGGATCTCTTTGGATGGCTCCATCGATTCAAGATCAAAACAGACGCCATCTTTTCAGCCAATCAAGCATTATTTTGATTGTTTAACGCAGTACCATTGGCTAAAACTTCTGTAAAACGCAGAACTGAACCGAGAGAAAAGCTGAAGGTGCAGAAACGAGCCGATCTGATGTCATCACGTCGTCGGTCATCTCATCGGGTCAGTTCGCTCATGAGGGCTGAAGGCGCAAGAAAAGGCCCAAGACGTCCAAGTTTTTCTGGCGATGCATCACAAAGCAATTGGATCTTGAACAGCCTTTCCACACATTGGGGCATGTCATGTACCTCCAGCTTGAGGACTCGAGGCTAAACGCCTTTGCTAAACTTTTAATCCCAAGGACCAAGTGTCTAATTAAACGTGGTGGATCTCTGGGTTCATTAAGTATCCATCATCTCTCTACCTTTCTCGTGGGTTTGAGTGTGGATCCGTCCCCTCTCTTGCCTCCTTTTCCATCTTTCCCCACGCATCTCTCAAGCGAGAAGACAATCATAATGAAGAAGAAGGTCGAGCCAAATATTGCCAAATTGCCTCGCGCACCCAGCCAAACCTGGCAGTCGCAACCCTCGGTTCTTTTTTTCTGAAGTTGTTTGGAAAAAGCGGCGCATCATGGGTTGACACGCAGCGCGCATGGCCACTGCCAAGCAATCTGATTGGGCGAGCGCGACGCGTCACCGGCTCAGTTCAGGGGGATGGAGCCATACCAGCGGAACCATCGAATCGTATCAAATTTAACATCAACATTAAAACATGCAGTGCGATTTACATACAAACCCTAAAAACGACGTATAGAATATACCATTTGTATGTGTTTATACAGGTAACCGATCCGAGCGTTTGGAAGCAGAAGAGGAAGAAGGAAAGGTGCACATCACCAGCAAACAAGTGTAACACCACCGCTCCATGATCACTCAACCTACACCTGATGATGGAGATGGGGCTCACTCGCTTTTTGTGTTTGTGCAATGCCTGGATAAAGGACGACTGACCCCACCACCGTCCAGAGTGTCTGTGTCGCACCGCGCTCGCTCGCTCTCATTGCTCACTTCGGAATTTCCCCACTCCAAGGCACACCAACCTCCACGCAAGCGACTCGACTCGACTGCTGAAAGCCCAAGAAGCTGCCCCCATGCTGTCTTCCGCTTCGTCCTCCTCCAAGTGGGCGTCGCGCACCTGCACGGCGCTGTCCGTGGCCGCGCTCGTCGTGCTCATGAGCAGCCTCGCCAGCGCGCAGGACGCCGCCGCCACGGTCCCCACATGTACCCCATCGCAGTACCTGGACGCGGACAACGTGTGCGTGGACTTCCCTCGCCCCGGCGCCAAGGCGTCGCAGGACCTGAGCGCCAAGCTCAACTCCGGCAACACCGCGTGGATGTTGACGTCCAGCGCGCTCGTGATGATCATGACCCCCGGTGTCGCGTTCTTCTACGCCGGTCTCGCCGGCGAAGAGATGGCGTCCAACACAATCATGATGTCGTTCGTGTCGATCGCGATGGTGTCGATCCAGTTCTTTGTGTTTGGTTACTCGGTCTGCTTCGGCTCGGACGGCCTCTTCCAGTGGGCGGGCTACAACGACGTCGGCAAGATCCCGAGTGGCACGTATGGCGGTCAGATCCCGCACGTTCTCTTCGCGCTCTTCCAGACGCAGTTCGCGATGATCACGCCGGCGCTGCTCAGTGGCGGCATCGTCGGCCGCATGAAGTTCGGCTCGTTCGTGCTGTTCACGCTGCTCTGGACGTCGCTTGTGTACGACCCACTGGCGCGCTGGATGTGGGCGTTGAAGCTCAACGATGAGTACGCCATCACGGCGCTCGGCTGGGAAGGGAAGATGGGCTCGCTCGACTTTGCCGGCGGTACCGTCATCCACGTGTCGAGCGGTTTCGGCGCGCTCGTCGCGGCCATTGTCGTGGGCAAGCGCTACAACCACGGCGAGGAAGTGAAGCCGCACAACGTGCCGCTGGTCATGATCGGCGCGACGCTGCTCTGGTTCGGCTGGTTCGGCTTCAACGCCGGTTCGTCTGGCGCAGCCGACGGCATCGCTGCGATCGCCGGCATCAACACGCACTTGGCTGCCTCGGCCGGTTTCCTCACGTGGATCGCCATGGACTGGCTGCTGAACGGCTCGGTGGACCCTGCTGGTGCTGCCAGTGGCGCTGTCGCGGGTCTTGTGAGCATCACGCCAGGCTGTGGTTACGTGCTGCCGTGGGCGTCTGTGGTGTTCGGCGTCGTCGGCGCCATCGTCGCGTTCGCGTGCGTGCGCTTGAAAAACTACCTGCGCTACGACGACACCCTGGACTCGTTCGCGATCCACGGTTGTGCCGGTTTCGTGGGCGGTCTCTTGACCGGTCTCTTCGCCACGGACAAGGTGAACCCGGGCGTGGTCGGCGGCGCGTTCTACGGCAACGCCGAGCAGCTGTGGCACCAGTTCGTGTCGCAGTGCGTGGCCGCGGCGTACTCGTCGGTGGTGACATTCCTGATCCTGATGGCGCTCAAGTACACGATCGGTATCCGCGTGTCGGAGGAGAAGGAGGTGAACGGCGTGGACATTTCGTACCACGGCGGCGCCGCGTACACGAACCAGAGCGCGCACGGCCCGTCGTCGCCGGTACTCAAGGCCGCGAACCCGCCGCAGTCCGACTTCTCGGCGCTCATGACGCCGTCGATCGTCGACGGCTCGGAGCCAAAGGCGAACGCGGCGCTCACCAACGTCTAAGTAACTTTTTTTTAAAGATTTGCGTCCGTTGTTCCGCTGGCATTTCTCATTAAGCAGAAGCGGAATACCAACATGCATGCACGCAAGAAGATGTTGCGTATTTCTATTATAACATTGAAAAAAATCGTCCAATTGAAAGACAACAAAAGCAAAGTTTGTCACTTCCGTTAAGTCTGGCGTTGAAGTTGCTCTAAATTCCAATACTTCAAAACCAAAACGAGCAAGCCCAACAAAGAAAGCCAAGTTTCCAAGTGAACCCAGCGCGCGCTTTTGGTCCAAAGCACGTCTGGTCGAGTTCCACTGCTGGAAGACGCATGCCTCTCAATCCTTGGGCAGCTACGCAACTCTCACGTGTGGATGGGGTGTGAGAGTTATCCGTTTCAAAAGCCAACCAGCAGCACCAAGAGAGCACTGTCAACTTCAAAATCATATACAGTTCGGTGGCTGGGCTTGCTTACGGGGACCTTCGTCGTACTGGTCGTGCTTCGTTGTGTCCAATTTCATCCTGCGAACGCTGGGTGGTCAGTCTCATACAGGCTTTTAGCGCGGGTAGATATTTGTATCGGCACAGCAATTAGTATCAAGAGCTCCGCAGGCTGCTTGACTGGAGCGCGGACGTCGAGGTCCTGCATTGGCTGTCTGCCCACTGTCCCGAGCAGTGCGTTCAGTCAGACTTCTGGAGTACAGATCGCCACGTCGAGACAGGCAACTTTGCAGCCATCAAGCTTCTTCACGCGTATCCGTACCACAGCGGCAAGCCGCCCAAAGAGATCTCTCGACTACCAGCTCCTCATCGGAACTTCTCTCCTGACAAGCTGGATGACAAAAGCCAGGCGTACTACATCGAGGAGCTCGTTCCCGACCAAGTCGACTTGGAAGCCAGCCGCAGGCATCTGGAAGTCATCCAGCTGCTGCACGAGACTTGCAGCGAACGATGCGCACCCGGGGCCTTGGACACTGCCGCTCGCAAATGGTAATCTTGAGGTCGTCAAGTGTCTCCATGAACACTGCACGAGGGGGTGTATTGCACCACCGACGCGATGGACGACGCCGCCTGGAGAGGTCATCAGGATGTCGTCAAGTTCCTGCATGAGCATCGCACCGAAAGATGCACGACTGATGCCTTGAGGGTGGTCACTTGGAAATAGTCAGGTTCTTGCACAAGAACCGCAGCGAAGGATACACGCAAGCGGCGATGGCATGTGCACTACATCGGGTCACCTCGAAGTGGTCAGGTTTCTTCACGAGAATCACACAGAGGACGATGACGCATTCAAGCTGATGGACACAACCACCAAACTAGGTCATCTGGAAGCTTGCGTGACGAAGGCACAGAAAGCTGCGCAACCGATGTGATGGACATGGCAGCGGCGAACGGCCATTTGGAAGTCATCCAGAAGCGATGGACCAGGTAGCGCACTTTGGGCATTTTGGGATCGTCAGGTTCCTCCATGAGAACCACATTGACTGCTGCACGACCAAGGCGATGGACGGAGCCGCGGAAAATGGGCACCTCCAGGTCGTCAAATTCTGCGTGAGAACTGCACCGAGAGCTGCACGGAAGCTGCGATGAGAGACGCTGTGGATATGAATTCGCTAGATGTGGTTCACTTTCTCCATGAACACCGAACGGAGGGAAACGCAAGCTCCGCGCTGCGTGCGAGTTTTGCAAAGCTGGAAACATTCCAGTATCTCTTCCAGTTTCGTGGTAAACGCGATGTTGCGTGGACACTCTCGAACATCGTCACAAATTTGGAAAGCCACGACATCGCCAGGTTCATCTGTCTTGAGGAGCCGGACGCTTGCTCTGCAGAGCTGCTGTATACAAGTCTGTCACCCGATGACCCCCAGACATTGCGGGTACTGTGCCAGTGTTCGAAACAAGCGCTGCCTCTTCGCGGCAAAGGAGATCGCGTTGAAGTCGAAGAGCACAATTGAGGTCGAGGTTCTTGACGCTTTTCGGTCGAAAGGTGTGACTTCCTCTGCACGCGTCAGAGGGCTCGCTCTTCGTTAGGGTCAGCGATGTAGTCCGAAGCACTGGTGGTGGGAGGTTTACTAATGCACGTACCAGAGAGGAGCAAACGAACAAGCCTGGGTCAAGCTTTGGTGGGTTTGCCCTCACATCGCAGCCGAATGAAGCCATCTGGGCACCCGCTGCTGTTCAAGGGGGCAGCAGCATTTAGCCGGAGACGCTGTCTCTTGGTCGCCAAAATCACCGGTTTCGCATTCTTAAAATGAATATGAAGTGCGCACACGAGGAGAGACGCGGATCTATATAAAGCGCGCTTCTTGTGTGGAAATTGGTTCTGGTCTGGAGCTGCATGGGCACAACAACAGCAACAGTGAGAGTCTGAGAGAGAACGTGAGTGGGGCCCTGTGTATCACCTTCATTAGCTTCTTCAGTACTGTTTGCTACCGCCGACGAAGACGCAAGCCATGGTGGTTGGAGGCATCGCTGCTGGTCCCGAGGACAAGGAGGCGCTGCGACTCGACGCGCGGCGTCAGCGCGAGAACGAGCGCCTCAAGAAGCTCGGCCCTGGTCGCCTGCGCAACATTGGCGTACGTTGATCAAGCAATTAGTTCACGACAACAGTTTTCATAGTATGCAGATTGCACTCACCATTTGCTTGCTAAACTGACTGGCTGGTTGCTTTGAATCGACACACATAGGCTGACATCGCGGGCGTGAAGAACCAGATTGAGGAAAAGAAGCGGCAGGAAGAGGCGGAACGAGACGCGCGATGCCAGGAAGACGACGAGAACGAGGCCATTCGCAGGTACTTGCTGCAGGTCGAGTCAGAGGATGCGCTGGCAAAACGCAAGGAGCTGCTCACACTGCGCAACGACTGGCGGTACCAAGCTGCACAGCGAGATGACGCGCGGCAGCACGATGCCTACGTGCGCTCAATCGGCATTGACCCCGACACGTGCGCCCCTGGAGCGGCTCAGAAATTCGTTGGCGAGGATGTGCTCAGACTTGAGCGCATGCGCATGCAGGCTTTGCAGTCCAAGCAGTGGTCGCAACAACTCACGGAGGAGCGCAAGCAGCGCGAGGACAAGGCGCAGCGTGAGCAGGCAGCGTACATGTCGTACCTCTTTGAGATCGAGCGCTTGCAGCAGGCACTGCACAGCGCGAACGAGCGCGAGCGAGCCCACATCGCCTCCGAGATCCAGCGCTACAACCAGATGATACTCGATGACAAGCGCGAGCAGGAACGGCGTCGCCAGCAGCTCGAGCAGCAGCAGAACGCGCAGGAGATCCAGTACGTGCTGCAAAGCAACCTCGTAAGCGAAAATCCGCACCAGGCAGCGCTCCCCGGAGTGCCGTTCGACCAGCGCGTGCGCGTGGACCACTGGAAGGGGTTCTCAAGCGACCAGACCCGACAGTTTCTGTCGCAGAACGACCAGCTCCTCGCTGACAAAGCCCGGCACATGGAGCAGATGCGTCTGCAGCAGGAAGAAGAGAATCGGCGACAGGCCGAGCTGCAGCGGATACTGGCGGAAGAGGAGTACAACAGCCAGAAGAAGCGAGTACAAGTCGAGTTGGAGGTCAGACAGGACCGCGAGCGGCAGGCGCGTGAAGCTGCCGAGCGGGAAAAGAAAAACGCCGAGGCAGCACGCGGGAAATTCGAGCCGGGGTTCTTCCAGGCGTTCGGTCGGTCGTATCGCTAAAAAACCTGGTGGTATACCATCTGCGCACACACGACAAAGAGCCCATTAATCCTATTCAATATATCATTCATTTCTAAAAGTCAAGATGTTGATTGGAGTGCACTCACCTACGAGGTTGGTCGCTAGCAGTACGCTTTCGCCAAGAGCTGCTCGAGCACGTGCGTGGCTTCGTCCAGTTCCTGCTCGGTTACGACGCTGAGCAGCGCAGCGGACGTGGTCTGCGCTGACGAAGACGAGAGTGCTTGGTGAGTCCTCCTGCACATGGAGACAAAAGCGTCGAGCTTCTGGCGCTTTCTAGCGTGTCCTTCGCCAGGTTCCTGGCTGTTTGACGCAGATGCTTCGGATGACGGCGCCTCTGAGCTTTCGTGGTCACGCTTCAAGTTGTCAGGATCAACATCATCACTTTCGCCACCGATTCGGCTCCTTCCTTTTTCGTCTGGAAATCGTTCGCAGTAGAGACGTTCGTGTCGACTTCTCGCCTGTGCTCGATACGATGAGCTCATTTCCGCACAACACGCACTTTCAGCATCTGCTTTGGAGATCTGCTTGAGTGGCAGGAACTCACTGAAGCGCGCTTTCGCATTCTCATGAAGCATGTTTGCGACAGATATGTTTGGATGATTCTTTTGGTACTGCACAACATTCGAGTGGGCCAGGAACTCGTAGAAGGCGTCGAACGTTGTCGATAGATGAGGTGAAAGGAGCTTCCCGCTACCACCTTTGTTGTTGAGTAGACTCGACAGATTTCGAAAGAGCCGCATGAACAGCTGCCACACAACCTCCATGTCCCCGTCTGCGACTTGGACGTCAAATAGCGCGTTCTTCGCAAACCACGCGACGATCACAATGGCTCCACTAACCTCGAGTGGCTGTGCTTGCTCCAGCACTTGGGAGAGATCTCTCAGAGCAAAGACAAACTGGTTGCTCTGGTTCCGTTTCAACGTGCTTCCCAGTTTCCCCAGTAAGTGGGAACTTGTCTCCAGAATGCGCGACAATGTGTGGCTTGCCTCACGCTCCAGCTTGAAGTCCAGGATCGTCGGAGTTTTTGACTGAGACCGACCTGCTGCGCTGGAGTTGTTCTTGCTCAGTTGGGTCAGAATCTCAGAGCTCATGGGTACTAGCATGCGAGCAAGCTCGTCGAAGTCTGGTCCCTGCGCGTCGTTGTCGTCGAGAATCGCCTTCACTACGAGCAGACAAACGTCCAGAATCCGCATCATACCATATTTCTCTTCGTGTTTCAGGTCGCTCTTCGAATTCAGCAGATCCAGGACCGTACCACAGCACTCAAAGCACATGGGCAAGTATTTTGCGATCCACTCTTCTTTCTCCGGATGATCGTAGTTCTTAAGGAACGACACGGACGACAGCTTCTCCAGAAAGTTAAGTTGAGACGCCACTTTGAGCGTAAACTTGTGCGACGGCCCCTCCGAGAAGATGGTGTCGACGATCTCTGTAGTTTCGTCAATGCACAGTCTCTTGAGCGAGTCTGGCATCTCTGGATATAGGAATGCGATCAGATCGTACACTTCCAGTTGCACACCAGGCGCAAGAGTAGCAGCTCTGCCTTCACATTGAGTAATTTCAAGTAGCGTTGCCAGCACTGCACCAGCTCGCTCCTCGTCCCAGCCAAAGCAGATAAGCTCCCTCCAGACCTCCCACACAATGAAGCGCCGAGAAGGATCGGGGTGGAAAAGCTGTTTAATCAGGAAAAGTTGCAGTGCTTCAATGTCGTCGACTCTCAGCAGCAAGTTCAAGAACGAGTCGAGAAAGAGCTCGCTCGACTCTTTCAGCGCTTTCCACCCCACGTGGAGAGCACACGTCTGGTACCTCTCAAGCAGCATCGCCCCCGCTGCCAGGATCTTTGCGCCACCGATCTCTTCACTCAGGTCCTCTGCAGGCAAGATGTTGTCATCTGCTGAACCGAATGCAGCGACAACCAGCAAGTGTCCGATTCGAATCGACGACTCGGTCTGCTGCTGGCGACCTTTGTCGGCTTGACGAACTGGAGACGAATCTCCGCAACGGCGCTGTGTGATCGCGCGCACCATGTCGTCGTCCGAGTGCCAGAGCAGGACGCGCATTTGCTCGCGGGTCGAGGCGCTGATACTGTCCATGTCAGCGGTGCCGAGCTTTTCTGCAAGCGCGACGGCCATTCCGAGCAGCCGAGACACCTCCCCTTGAATCTTCTTTGGAATCGCACGCTTGCTTTGTGCCTGGGATAACTCTGTGAGGCTCGCGGCGACGTTCACCAATGCCATGATGCTTGATTCAACCTGTATGTGATACACATTTCGGCAATGAGCTGTAAGTTTCACACCTCCATGATATCCATACAGTTGCCTTCTTTCATGTGTTCACCGCACCTCGGAGGTCAACACAGTCAGGTAGCAGAGCAGCTGCCCTTGGAACGCGCGCCAGTAGAGCCGCAGGAACTTAAGCGTCGCTACAACCTTCGCGTCTGAGAGCCCATCGCACGTGCTGCAGAGTTGCAGCGCACATTGCTCCATGGACGCGATCACACTCGCGAGCATGTCGTCCACTTGGAACGTGGCGCTGCTGTTGGTCTCGTGACCTGAAGTTGCCGAATCGGATGCGTTTGCAGCTAGAATGTGTCCAAATGACGACGACATCTTGGTCAAGTTCTAAGACATGCATACGCCGTACATACAAGTGAGCATCATGAATATGTCTGGGCAATACTGTAGGAAGTAAATTGTTTAAACCGTTCGTACCTTCCACACGAGCGTCACGATTTTGAAATTTGCTGCCGTTGGGGACGTTTCACGCTCCGCCATTGTGTCATGGAGAGCCAGCAGCATCGACGCGATGGGGACAACCCACTTGCGGTGTTTACTGGCTTCACTAGGGCTGCTGGCATTGTCTTCACTAATCGCACTCGACGTGGCGTCGCTCGGACTTTCGGCGTAGACCAGCTCCAGCACGTGCTCACACCACTGCAGGAACATCGCGCGCTCCTGCTCCTCCAGCGACTCTGAGCTCAACCTCTTTGTCGCGAGTCTGAAAAACCCAAACAGCGTATCGAACGAGTGCTGCCCACCGCTTCCAGTACTCGCGCGCACTTTGACGTTGGCCAACAGTTGATCCAGGAACAGCACAAACACGAGCGTGGTGTCACCCACACTCTCTTCAACAGCGGCAGGAACTTCGACAAGAGCAAGCAGCTCAAGCGCGACTTGTTCCATCACAAGCGGCTCGGCGCCCTGCTGTAGGAAGCGCAGGAACTGCTCGAGCTGCTGCTCGTCACCCGAGTCCGCGCTGCGCGTGATGTCTCGACAGAGCGCCGCCGGGTCCGACGCGTGCGCCATCTGGAACTGCTGCTGCTCATATGCACCATTAACACCTTCTTCTTCATGTACGTGTGCAATCGTATCTCCTCCATCGCCACCAGAAACTTCAGCATTAACAGCGACGTCCTCATGCGAAGGTGATGATGCCATTGCTCGCGTTGTCTGCTTTCCGCAATTTCCTTTTTGCTTTTTTTTGGCGGGAGCGATTTTGACAAATCAAATCGTTGAATATACATTTATGTACTTTACACTATTTTAGAGTAACGTGGACCACCTTAAGTGAGAGAGTCCTATAATTGCCTGTCAGCTCGAGTTTGCCAATTAATTCGTCGGCTACTGTACTATGCTAATTGCCAACTAATTCGTCGGCTACTGTACTATGCTGAAATGAGGTGACCGGTCTGATGCGGTTGAATTTCGAGACATTTGGCTGGTTGCATTTGACCATTTTCGTTGGGTCATGCTGTGTGCTTTGTCCAGTTGTGGCAGTACTGTCTGGGGCTGCATACAATACAGCACAGCACCAGATGTGCTTACAGGATAATATATTATAATGGGAGCTAGTGGACGCGACACTGGCCTTTGAGCACCGACTGTTTTTGTCAGAACCTCAATGGCATCTACTCCAGTTGTCCTCCGACACGTCAGCTCACTGCATCAAGTGCAAGTGCAAGCCGCCGAGGAATGTCCTGAGATACGTTTGTCCTCTGATTGCCATCTTGATGAGTCTTGTTTGGGTCGCGTTTCTCGTAGAGAAGTAGCTGTCTGCCTGTAACTTACATGCAATACCATACATGCCCTTGTGAACGAGTGCAGACGACTCGCTTCCAGTTAAACCATGAGTGGGAGGACAACGCCGCTGTGGTCCAACCCGAATCGGCCACGTCCGATCCGACGAGCATTGACCATTAATGTATCATGTTGAAGTGCGTTGCGAGCCAGCAGCATGACGCAGGGTCAATAATGCGTTTGCTTTGGCATGTGACAGCTAAACCTGCAACCTGTCGTTGGTTTCCAGGTGCACCGCCATTCGAATGGAAGGGGATGCTGGCGGATTAATCGCCAATCGAAGGAGGATTGTACAGTAAATCCCGAAAAGCGAAGAGGGATGACAGCGAAAAGATACAGACAAGCGAGTGAAACGCATTGGCGATGAGTTGGTTGGTGTGCGCTTGTCTATTGGATTTGTACCGTAAAGTTGCGAGAAAGCGAAAAAAGATGCGACTTTCAGCCAATCATAAGCGTGGAAATCAATCAGCAAATTGTCGGCTTTTGTCACCCGCAGGTGACTCTTCACAAAAATAATGAAACACAGATCAAAGTGCCACGCCCAGTCCCATTTTTCATGTGATGACTGGCAAGCGAACCGCAACCAACCAACACGCAACAAATATATATCCAATTCATTCACTGCTGGATGGGCTCTGAAGGCTTTGTGTATCAAAATGTATCAAAACCAAAATGATTCATTTTTCAAGACAAAAATGTGTGCAAGTCAAAAGAAGAAGAGCGGAAGAGGCAGGTGGATAAAAAACCTTTTGGCAGCTGCTCTGCTTCGTCCACCCGTCCATTCTGCATACTGATTGGCGTAAAAGAGTCGAAAGGCCTATCCCTATCCTCTTTTCGACTCTTTTACGCCAATCAGTTTTTCTCTTTTTGTTTACTCGGGCGGCGGGCGAGAGGGGGAAACTGGGCAGTCCAAATGCCACCATCCAAACAAAACCCACAAGGGACCAGACGACCAAGCTGCTTTGAGGAAGAGCGAGTGAGCGCGCTTGGTCCGCAAAAGCGCTGGTTCCGATTTGTTCTGGCCACACCACTTGTGAAAAGCCCCAGTTCTCCGCCAGTCCGTCCGTCCGCATCCGCATTCATCCGCATCCACGCACGCACGCACGCACGCACGCTTCTGCCGCCGTCCGTGTAAACGTCGTCGTCGTCCGTCCGTCCCTAGTTCTCTGTCCAAGTCCGTCCCGCCGTGGATCAGTTTTGCCCACCTTTATCCAGTTCCTATCTATTCCCATATCTATTCCAGCATGAAGGACGCAGTGACCAGCGCCAGCCTTTGCGCGCGCGTTACCGACGCGCCGGCCCTCGGCGGCGTCAAGATGTACCAGGTGAAGATCTCGTGCAAGGGCAAGTCCACGTCGATGTACAAGAGCAAGGAGGACTTCCGCAACGTGATCAACATGTTCAAGCTCGTCGGCGCCATGGCGTCGCGTAACAAGGGCGACGCGCAGTGCCAGGTGTGCGCCACGTGCAGCGCCATGCCGATGATCAAGGTCTGTGACGAGGAGAGTCTGAATGCGTTCCTCGTGTCCGTGCTGGACAAGTTGCGCAAGTCGACGCCCGACGCGATCGAAGACTGCAGCCACCACAACGGCATCATCACGATCCTCATGGACTTCTTGAGCGTGCGCCACGGCAAGTACTTTTGCGATATGCCGGAGGACGCGAGCGAGTCCGACAACACGGGCGAGACCCCCGTGCAGGAGAACGATCTGGATCACCCGATCGCGCACTGCTCGCTCAACCGCACGCTGTCGCAACGCTTCGCCGCCATGGACTCGGTCTGTTAGCCGGTCAGCTTCTTCGTGCTCTAAGCACGGAGAGGCTGACCATCTGACTTGACGAAGGAAGGCAAGCAAGCCACGACACGGAGCTGATAGCGGTAGTTATGAAGATTAGTATTCCCGTCCGTCCGTCCCCCACAGCGTACAATAAAATCTGAACACACGGCACGGGATAATAAATATACCAGGATGATGGAAGCACGTCCTGCAGCAGCATTTTGAACCAGCACTGAGCCATTTATGTGATCATTATTGTTAAATTCCAGTGTTATCAGGCCAAGGTGGTCCGCGGCCGAGGAGCAACGGGCGGGACGCGGACGCAGATTCATCCAGGGACGTCACGACCAGGCCTAGCCAAAGGCAAGCCTCCGTGGTCCAACCACCTGCAGTTGGTGGTTCTCAGAAGCCAAAGGCCGACCGCGGCGCCTCATCCCTGTCATGTCTCGCGGGGTCTGGATCTTTTCTGTATGGATTGAGTGCAACTGCCAATAACCCACACCCACAAAAAAGCAGCAGGCTAGACCCGTTTTGACCCGCTATGGGCTGCCTTTTACACAGGAATTGCTGGTTAAGCATCTCCGCTTTATGATATGGGTTTAACCCACCCAATTTACCTATATGTTCACGTACCTCGTGATAACCGATTGATTCGAATTTTGTGAAGCATACAGTATTGAAATTAAACATCCTCTGAGAGTTGATTCGACGGATCACCAAAGCGTCACATTGTGTATGCGAATGCCTCACTCTGAAACCGCCTCTTTTCTGCCAATTAATCGACTGCTGAGAGCGCATGAGGTTGAAGCAAAAGCAAAAGCGCTGGCTGGCAAGCGCGCGACTCGCAACATTGAAGGCACCTGCCTGGTCGTGCCGCACCATCACTGGCCCCTTGTTCTCTCCATGGGCGCGCGCTGTGTTCACAAGCCCCAGGCTACAATCAGCAGAGAGAGAGATGGCGATGGATCTTCAAGGGCAGCGAGCGGACTGAACACTTGCGCGCTTCGAGGCAGCGTTGCGACACGCGGGCACTGCGTTTGCGCTGATCAATGTGTCAGCACGAGAACATCCGTCTCTCTTTTTATCTACTGCTGCAAATGGGCAGCAGATCCCTCGAGCGGATATTGAAACACACAAACACAAACAGCGCACCTGCGCTGGCGCAAAATGTCGCCCGCAGGATGGAAGCCCAATGGGTGCAGCAGACCACCTGCGTGCGCATTAGCAAACTGACACTGTACAGATGCGCTTCCTCGCAATGCATGTTCTTTGTGAATGATGACGCCTCACGATGCAACTCCCCCCGCGTTTCCGCGGCCGAGTCCAATAGAAGTCAAGAGCTCTTGCTCGCTATGGATGGAAGGAGGGCAACTTCAACTGAGGTGCGTGTACTCCAGGAAGAGGGAGGTCTGCTGTCTGCAGTGTCGACAGACGTGGCTGCTTTGCGTTCGTACCAATGTTCGCGCAGCGAAACCCAAGGCAGGCACCACACGTGAAGAGAGCAGCGGCACAGAACGGATGCACACACGTACATCACCACCACCTGAGACTTGGAGTGATGGTCGGGACTCGTTTGGGCTGTGCATTGTCGTCCCTGGATGCAATGCGGTGATCTTCAATGGCTGCAAAGACATCGTCTCCCAGCGCTCTTGCACTGGTCGTCTCTGGGCTTGAACCCGTGTGAGCACCAGGGCTCAGATCCAATAATTATAATACAATATTATGGCAATAATATTGCTAAAATAATTTACTGCGGTGAAACAAGATTCCAGTTCAATTACTGTAACAATATGGCCAATATATATTGTATTATTTATATAATATTCACCGGCAGTATTTTCAGTAAAATCAACCCTGAATCCAGACTGAATTCATCTTTTTAGAGCAATTAAGAGTCACTTTCTACGCGGCAACTTGTTTCTAAGTCTCGTTTCCAACCGTTATCCCTCAAGAAGTTCATGATCACTTTCTGAATTTTGCTAAAATCGCACGCGCAATGTTCCCATACGAAAATCAAGTCAAAATATAGATAGTATTATTTCAATAATTGCAATTAATATTATTTGGTGGCTTGACATTGTGCTGATTTATTACTGTCCCTCATTTCAAGCAATACAAAAATGTGTAATTTTAGTAGTATTGTCCGAGCCCTGACTTTTAATAGCACTCCAAGGTGTGCAGCGACCCCAGCGTGCTGCCGACGATCTCTGCGCGTCGCTTAATGGTGTCCTCATTCGCTACGATTCGATCGATCTACGAGCCGTTGTGTTTTCTAAGGCGGTAAACAAGGACCGCCAACCCACCAAGGCATCCATCGCGTCTTTGTGCCATCCCCGCAAGTCAAACGATACACTGCGGCTAACGTAATGATCGCACAAGGGGAGCGAAGTTACGACAATTGCATTTGGCGAATTGCACCAGAATATTTAATTTAACTTATTTGTGAGGACGGAGTGACTGGATGGACGAATGCTACGTGATGGACGGATTCGTTTACAAATTCTTCTCAAGCGAATAAATAGCGCACGCCCGAGAGCGCGATCCCGAGCACCAGCAGCGCGACTGCGGCCGTCACGACGACCACGAAGAGCTTGATGAAGAGGTACTCGCCCGCGCTCATGCACTGCTTCTCAACCTCCATCTCCACTTCCTCGTCCACGTCTTCCTCGTCATCATTGACTGGCGCCATTGGCTCGACCACCACGTTCAACGACGACGTCGCCATCTCGCGCGACACCAGCAGCGCCAACGCCAGCTGCGCCAAGAGCGAGATCGTGAACGCGTTCGGCGACAATCGCACGCTCGCTCGGAAGATCATCGCTGCCGTCGCGACGGCGCCGTACGCGAGCACACCGGCCTTGGTCGATGACGAAGACGACGATGGGACCATCGCACGCACGCATTTGCAAGAGAGAAACCCCATGATGAGCGTGCTGCATGCGAAGAACGCGCAGTTGAGCAGCAGAAAATGCGGACTCGGCATGAGCTTCGAGTCGACGCTCGCGAGCACAGCGCTCTCTGCGATCGAGACCGCCACGAGCGGCACCAGCCACGCCTTCGAGACCAGTGAGTGGCGGAAGAAGCGGTGCAGCGGGTACGCGAGCAGCATGAGTGCGAGCAGCACGTTCGCGGTGGCTCGCGCGCGGTCAGGCTCCTTCTCGTGCTGGAGACCCAGCGCGCTCATGTGAATCTTCGCGGCCACGAAGAGCTGCATCGCCCACAGGAAGCGCGACTTGGTCTTGTCCAGCAGGTAGAGCAGTCCGATGAACACCGGGATCGAGCGCACCGCGCGCTGCAGCACGCCGGTCGTTTCGTTCACGACCAGCGCGTGGATCGCCATGGGGCGGAACACGCCTTCGAACGCGCACATGAGGGTACAGACGAGCGCGAGCTGCGCTGCGATACAAAGCAGCACGTTGCGACGCGAGCTGCTCGTGTCTGAGAAAGAAGAAGTCGACGGCGACGAGGATGCCGATGGAGAGGAAGCGAAGAGCTCCGACGTCGCCATCATGATGAAGCTGGTGCTGCTGGTGTAGGTCTCGTCGTCGCTGTCGTCGTCATGCGTTCCGAACACCTCCATGCGACGCTTCATGTTCATCACGAGCAGCCGCTTGGGCGTGATCGCGCGGCGCTCTTCGCTAGTTGGGCTGAGCTGCGGGTGAGTGGGGTACATGACTGGCTGTGGCTGGATACGTGGGTGCCGCCTGTGAGAGAGTGGGCGAATGTAGAAATGCGCGCTCTCATGTTTCGTGAAGAAGAAGAAGGCGTCCGTCCAGAGAGAAGCGATTCATGGAAACTCTGCTTTCTCATAGTGGCCATGTCTGCTCTTCTCTCTGAACGCAGAATGGCCGGGCAAGCAAAAAAGAACCAGGGCCAGCTGCGCAAGAGACCGGGGGATGATTTATTGTTTTTTTAAGACCAGATTTTCTTCTTCTTTTAGGCCTAGGAAGAAAATAGGAGGTGGGAAGTGATAGGTGGGAGAGAAAATTGCCGCGGTGTAACCCGATCAAACAGTCAGTTGAGCCATTTCAACTTTCCATTTTCACCATGGCTAAAAATATTTAGCTGTAGTTTGTATTAAATATGTAAAACAAAGTTGTAAATACCCTAGGGTGTAATTAAGGAAAAGATCTGAAACCGCGGAAGACCCAACATCCACAAAATAATTGACTTGAAGAACCGCGGTCTGACTCATGAATCATTTATCACCCCACCGTGATTTTGGATGGATTTGGACCCCGTTTTGGACCATTTGGACCTCTGGGACGTTTGACGAGCCAAAACGTGGCTATCCAAGACTGTCATACACATGGGTTGAAGGCATGGCA
>JAASGK010000680.1:0-18270 GCA_023334195.1 Globisporangium emineosum
TTATTATTGGTTTCTGGATGCCTGGCGCGCGCGGGAGTGGTGGGGGTATACTATACTATACACGGTGGGTTCCGCCGGATAGAGTGCTGTGTAGAATCAGGACGAGTGGGACCTGGAGGAAGAACATTCTTCGCATATTTTTTTTTTTTCAAATTGCAGTCTGTAACAACATCCACTCTCTTCCTTAAATGCTCTTTTTTGGCCCATCAATTGGTGATTCACGTTAGTCGGTTTTTGCAAAATGCGAAACAGATTATACTTGAACAAACTATGATTTGCCGTGCGTGTTCCGCATTTTGCAACGATGACCAATTTCGATAGTGACATATTCGAAGTTTTAACCGACCTCGCTTTTAGGAGGATTCAGAAAGCTCGGTGCTTTTTCATCCTCCTAAAAGCGAATTTGACTGGAAATTTGGGTATAGCGTTTTTAGGGAGCGGTTCCAGCGTTTTTAAGCGAGCATTGCGGTTGAAATCAAAGAGGGAGCGGAAAACCCCACGCCAAACTGTATTTGCAAGGCGTGAAAGAGAGAACGCGCGTACACATCGCCCCTCCTGCGCGACAAGGACAGATAAGGAGCCACAGAACAAAGCAGCAGCATGGTGTTAGCAGAACTCGGGACGAAGCTGCAGACCGCGCTGTCGAAGCTCAACCGCACGACGGTCGTGGACGACGAGGTGTTCAACACGATCCTTAAGGAGATCTGCGGCGCGCTGCTCGAGTCCGATGTGCAGGTCAAGCTCGTGCGCGAGCTGCGCGACGGCGTCAAGCTCGCCGTGAGTCTGCAGGATGACAACACGTCGGGGCTGAACCGCCGCCGCCTCATCCAGAAGTCGATCGTCGACCAGCTCATCCGCATGCTCGAGCCGGAAGCCAAGCCGTACAAGCTCAAGAAGGGAACGAGCAATGTCGTTATGTTTGTCGGTCTGCAGGTACACGTTTGCTACTGTTGTTGTTGTTGTGGCACATAAAGGATAACTGCTCGGTTAAAGAGACCCAGAGGTGCTGATGCTCTTTGCTTTGTATTCATGTCCGCTTATCTGTGACTACAGGGTAGTGGTAAGACCACGAGTATCGCCAAGTTTGCGCACTACTACCAGCGCAAGGGCTGGAAGACGTGCATGGTGTGTGCCGATACGTTCCGTGCCGGTGCGTTCGACCAGCTCAAGCAGAACTCGACCAAGTTGCGCATTCCGTTCTACGGTAGCTACACGGAGGCCGACCCCGTGCGCATCGCCGAAGAAGGTGTGCGCCAGTTCCGCGCCGAACATTACGAGCTGATCCTCGTCGATACGAGTGGTCGCCACAAGCAGGAAGCGGACCTGTTCTCGGAGATGCAGGAGGTCGCCGCGGCGGTCAAGCCGGACGACATTGTATTTGTCATGGACTCGTCGATCGGTCAGGCGGTGCACGACCAGGCGATGGCGTTCCGTCAGACTGTAGACGTCGGAAGCGTGATCATCACGAAGCTCGACGGCCACGCGAAGGGCGGTGGCGCGCTCTCGGCTGTCTCTGCGACGGGCTCTCCGATCATCTTCTACGGTACAGGCGAACACTTTGCGGACTTTGAGTCGTTCAACGCCGAGAGCTTTGTGAGTCGGCTCATGGGCATGGGTGACATCCGCGGCCTCATGGAGGAAGTCAAGACGAGCGGCATGCTAGACAACCAGGAGGAGATGGTGCAGAAGTTCCAGAAGGGCGTGTTCACGCTGCGCGACTTGTACAAGCAGTTCCAGAGCGTGATGAAGATGGGCCCGCTGGGCAAGGTGATGTCGATGATCCCGGGCATGTCCGGCATGGAGCAGATGCTCAACATGACGGGCGGCGAAGAAGAGAACTCAAAGCGACTACGCCGCTTCCTCTTCATGATGGACAGCATGACGGACGCCGAGTTGGACGGCATTGTGCAGCTCACGCCGTCGCGACAGACGCGCGTTGCACGCGGCTCCGGGTGCCAGTTGTACGAAGTCGAGTTCCTGCTCAAGTGCCACAAGCAGTTCTCCGGCGTGGTCAGTCGCATGGGCAAGAGCGGACTGATGAAGGGCGGCGACGGCGCTCTGGGCAAGCAGATGTCGCGCAACCCGAACGCCGTGATGCAGCAGCTCTCAAAGGCGATGGACCCAAAGATGATGCAGCAGATGGGCGGCCCGCAGGGCATGATGCGCATGATGCAGCAGATGCAGAGCGACCCGAACGCGATGGCCAACATGGCCAAGATGGCGGCCAACTTTGGCGGACTCGGAGGCATGAAGATGCCGTTTTAGAGAGAGAGTGACAGATAAGAGGTGAGTATGCGTAGAGAAGGAGAGAGAGAAAGAGAGCGTGGCGTCGTGTCTTGTGTTCTTTTGTTATTCATGTATGAAAGGAATCCAGACAAATGCCCCGGCACTTTCAAAAACGCAAAGTCATCATGATGACAAAGGCACGCACGCTTTGCCGAAATATCTCTCGGTTATTGGTTGAAAATGGGTTCATACTAGTCTATTATTGGTCAATAAAACCAATCCGTCTATGTGATTGGTCGATAATGAGGGCTATTTGTGGACGCATGCTAAAAGTGAACCATGTGCCAGTGCACATGCTGCGAGCCTAATTTTGGGGATGCGGCCGACGCATGGGGGCGTGAGCGCGCCGTTATGAACCTTCCTCCATCTCGTTTGGTGTGTTGGTCGAATTGGAAAGAACGAGCGGAGCTTCAACGCAAGGCGGCGGTACAGTCCATCCATCGTGTGTCTACGCTGCGCTGCCGATAGCGACGCATTTGCTCGCGTGCGTGTACTTGTACCAGAAAGGCGGTGACTTGCATGTGAGCTTTTCTCGGCTCCTCATTCGCGGCGACATATAGATAGAAAACGCGAGATGAAACAGGCGCTCATCTTCTCCAACCCCAGCAAGGTGCACGACCTGCGCTCGCTCCAGTCGCCGTCCGCAGTTGTGCCAGAGCCGCCGACATCGCCCATACCAGCCGCAGCAATAATCCACCCACGCACAGTAGCAGGCAATACCGATCATCATGCAGCAGCAACAGCAGCTCAGCCAGGCAAGAGATCTGCGCTACAAGCAGCTTCCCCGCGAGTATCGCCGCACCCACCGACGCCGTCGTCATCATCGCCTTCTCAACCACTGCCGCCCGTGCGCAAGCTCGCCCCAGGGAACCTTAAGAGCATGCGCCAGTTCTTCTTTGACAGCACGCGGTCGCTCAAGGATCGGATGCCGTCGCTGCGCTCGATCCTGAACGATACTGCGGGGGTGCACTCCAAGAAGAGACCCGCGCTCAACACCATAAACTCGCCGAGGAAGAGCTACAGCGAGTCGACGCGCAGCCGCGCGTTCCGCGACTACGGTTCCAAGCACCTGGACGACGCAGACGACAAGAACGTGACCTACCGATGGGTCATCATGCCGCGTGCGCCGTGGAAAGTGCGCTGGGACCTCTGGATCGGAGTCATCATCTTCTACAGCGTCGTGCTCATTCCCTACCGAATAGGCTTTGGCATCGACGTCGAGGTACTGCTACATATTTGCTCATGTGTGAGTTATTTGTTATCTGTTCGCTCATGAGAATGTGGTTTTAAATGGCTGTGCAGTACTGGGAGCAAGTGCTCAATTACGCGTTCGATGCGAGCTTCGCCGTGGACGTCCTGTTCAATTTCTTCACGGGTTTCTACGACGCCGACATTTTCATCCACGAACTGCCAAAGATCCGCGAGCGGTACTTGAAGAGCTGGTTCCTCTTTGACCTGGTGTCCACGATCCCGTTCGACCAGTTCCTGCAAGTCGTGTCGAGCGCGTCGTCGTCGCTGCTCACGCTCAAGCTGCTGCGCACGATCCGCCTGTTTCGCTTGCTGAAGCTCATGCGCTTGCTGAGGCTCAAGCGCGCGATCGAGACGATCCAGATGGACGCGCTGAACGCCCACGTGCTACAGACGCTCAAGAGTCTGGTCATGATCGTGTTCATCATCCACTTGGTGTCCTGCGGCTGGTATCTGTTCTACACGTGGGACCCCACGGGCATGAACTGGGTCACGAATCTCAACAAAGAAGGCCTTGTCTATCCGTACTTGGTGAGCTTCTACTGGGTCTCGAACACGATGATGTCGGTCGGGTATGGCGACATCTACGGTGTCACGGACGGCGAGCGCATCTACTCGATCTTTGTCGAGTGCCTCGGCTCGATCTGCGTCGGCATGATCATTGCCAACATCCAGATGCTCACGGAGAACTACAACCCTCGTGGCATCAAGCTCAAGCAGAAAATGCAGGAGACCAAGGAGTTCCTGCTCAAGAGGAATATCCCCAGGCGACTGCGTCAGCGCGTACTCTCCCAGTTTGAGTACCACTGGAGCCACCGCACTGTCTTTGACGAAGACAGGCTGCTGCATCAATTTCCTGTGAGCCTGCAGTACGAGATTCTGGCAGCATCGATGGAGCCGTTCGTCAAGCGGTTCCCATTCTTTGGTGTGACGTCTGTCGAGTTCTTTGTGTACACGATTCCACGACTGCGGCCGATCGTGCTTGGACCTGGACAGACTCTTGTGGATGCGGAGAGTGTGTGGGAAGAGCTCTATTTCATCACGAGCGGGTCAGTCGAATCGATTCGAGCAAATATCATCGTGGGATCGCTCACGCCGGGCGATATCTGCGGCATTGAGTACCTCGCCGTGGAAAAGAAACGCTACACGCACACGTACCGGTCGTCTCTCAAAACGGAGCTCTACGCGATCTACAGCTGCGACATCATCGAAGCGATCAAGAAATGCCCGATCGCGCACAAGTACCTAATGGACCTCGCGACGATTCTCAGCGAGAGGTACGCTGAGTCCGCGAGACGAGGCCGCCGCGCGATTCAAAAAGCGCAGTCGCTGCGGCGCATGCAAGAGGCGCCTTCAGCTACCTCACGGGCGAGCGAGCCGTTTCTTCAGTATCGTCATCGCAAGTCGGTCTCGTACAACAACATCCACTCATTTGAGCTCGACAACCTTCGCCGCCTCAACATCTTCGCGTCCGACGAGATCAAGACTCACTGGTCGGTCATCCGACACTACTCCCGACTGCGCATGGTCTGGGATGTTCTGATCGGCATCATGGTCGCGATGACTGCTGTGACCGTGCCGTTTCGCATCTCCTTCGACATCCGAGACACAATGTTCATGTACACGACGGATCGCATCTCAGACATTTGTTTCCTGCTGGACATCGCGCTCACCTTTCTCACCACGTACGTGGACGAGACCGGTGTGGAAGTGGTTGACCGTCACGAGATTCGACGCCACTACCTGAAAACCAATTTCCTCGTGGACGTTGTGTCAACGATCCCGGTTGACTTCATTGTCGAGTCGCTCACCGCCCAAAAGGACTTCCGGTCGCTCAGGCTGTTTCGTACCATCAAGCTCGTGAAGCTCCTGCGCCTGATCCGCCTGTCGAAGCTCTACAAGATGAACATGCAGTGGACCTCGGAGCTCGACATCAACATGGACACGGTCCGACTGCTCAAGTTGCTCGCCCCCGCCATGACAATCACGCACTACGTTGGCTGCTTTTGGTATTACATGTCTGCGCAGCATACGAAAGAGAACGCGTGGTGGGGGAGAGTCTACTTTGACGACCCAGACTCGATCATGTCAAAGTACATCGCCTCGGTATACTGGGCGGCGACGACCATGACCACTGTCGGATTTGGAGACATCATCGCTGTCAACAGCTTCGAGCAAGCGTACTCGATCTTGGTGATGATTGGCGGCACCACACTGTTCGCGTACGTCGTTGGTACTGTCATTGAGGTGGTGAGCAACTCTAAAAGCCTGCTGAACCGCGAGCACGAGATGATCCAGAAGGTAAACGCGTACATCAAAGAGCGAGGCGTGTCAAACGAGTTCATCATGGCGTGCCAAGAGCACCTGCGGTTCCTCAACACCGAGAAGACACTGTTCTACGAACCTGGGCTCTTTGACGCGCTCTGCTACGGTCTGCGCAGCGAGCTGATCTTGTACCTAAACAACAACGTTCTCTCAAAGATTCGATTCTTTGACAAGAAACCAAAATGGTTCCTCACACTCGTGCTGCCGCGGCTCGTGCCGCAGTACTTTCTCGCGGGCGATCTGCTCATTTACCATGGCAACCCTGTGAGCGGCATTTTCTTCTTGATGAGTGGAATCGTTGTCGTGAAAGCCCCACAGCGATCGGGTATGATGAATGGTGTAAATGGAGTGGGTGACGGCGAGGCTCCGTTTGATAACCAATCGGCAGCATCTGGGCGTGAGGCGGGCAATATCGCGATGCTCTACGAGGGTGAGTTCTTCGGGTACAAAGAGGTGCTTACGCACGCGCTCGCTCAATACAACGCGTTTGCTGTCAAACCTACGGGAACATACCTTCTTCCTCGCGAGTTTCTGGAGACTTTTCAAGCCGACTACCCGCACGTGATGGACGAAATGAAGGCGATGATCATGCACTCGATCAACAAGCAGCAGACGATCGTGCACCACTGGCAGAACAACGACGCGATTGGCATCTTTGGCGAAGAGAGAGAAAATTTTCTGCGCCACAGTGACTATAACCGATTCAAGGACACAGTCTTACCAGATGTCGCGGAGGCTGCGAACGAGGAGTCCGAACTGAAAGAAGAAGAACACGTGTCTCCATTCGATCCTGAAGACTTCCTCAATCGTCGGTTGAGCGACGCTAGCACCGCTCGGTACGCCTTGTTCTTGGACGGGATGGCTCTCAGTAGAACACGATCCCAGGGATCAATCATCGAGGAACACGGCGATGACAAGGAGTACCACTCTGGCTCCACTGATCCACCGGGAGATGAAGAACACAGCGGCTCATCATGTGAACCTTCTCAAGATGTAATCGATGGACTCGACTCCATGCCTAATCTTCCACTTCCTGCTGGACCACGCCAGGATTCGTTGCGCTCAAAAGATCGCTCTTTGTTTGCTTCTCGCGAGGGTAGACCCAGTCTTCGTCACCACAGATCAGCACAGAATTTCCCAGGGCATGGACCAAAAGCTGCTACCCCCGGTCCAAGACGAGGTTCAGCCATCGGGATCCCTCTGAGCAGCTCAATCCAATCGCACCTGCACACTCCACCGCCTTTGAGAAGGTATCCTTCGAACCCTGCCGAGATTGATGCGATTGTCAAGCGACTGCTGCTTGTGGAAGGCTACCAAGCTCTTCACGTCAATAACTGAAAACAGGCAGGCGAGTGTTGTACAATTGCAACACACAACAAGAGAGCACGCAGGTAAAACAAGTTTACAAGTCAACTTCATTAGAATCAGACTCGTGTCCTTTGTGGTGATCGGAAGGCGCTTCTTCATCATCAACTTCGTCTTCTTCGTCGTCGTTATCCTCAGCATCGAGAATCGTCAGCCTGTTTGCAAGTGTTGATATGCACACTATACCGCGCTTCGCATTAGTGATGACTCGCGGAAGTGAGGCGGTTGCGGTCGATGAAGATGTCGTCAATAATCTGGCGCGATATCTCCCGATCATCGGTAGCGAAGCAGTGGGCAGCTGCATCAGCTGCAAATTCACAAGCACACGCAATGTTAGTTACTTGCAAAATTGCAGCGTGAACACAAAGATAAATCCACCATACCTCCGGTAAAATTGCAGTCAGTGAATCTTTTGCCTCGATCTTGAGTGGATTAAAAGTGAGCTGATCATACGGCTGAAAGTATAGCCAGTCTGCAAAATCACAACATCGATCAGCGTACCGTTCAGGAAACAGAAGTACGCAACAGCCCACAAATTCACGTATACCTTGTTGCTGGTGCGAGCCATCTTGTGGGATGATGGTTTTTGTAAGCAGGAATGCAAGCTGCTCGTTCTTTCCCGATGCTTTGTCACCATAGAAATGAAAGCCACAGAATTGTACACCATCATCGCTTGTTTGAGTCAACGGCCATGGACCAAGCTTCACCGCTTCCCAAGTAAATCTTCGCTCTGATTGATCCTGCGGCTTGAGGCCCCAGGCTGCTCGAAGAAGCAGCAACTGATTCGTTCGAAGTCGAATCCCAAACATCAGCAGCGAATGCGTCGCAACTCGATTTTGAGCCAAAGCAAAGCTCTTGAGTGAGCTCCAGTCGACTGCTTCCATTTCGTCATCTTCGTCGTCTTCGTCGTCGTTACTCTCCTCATCATCCATACCCTCACCGTTTTCTTCGTCGTCGTGATCGGTGATATCACTCTCTTGGCGATAATGGAAGTAGTATTCATCCACATCACCACCGAGGTTGAAACATCCAGCTGGATCGACTATGATGGTGCTAGCAACGCTCTGCGTCAACCGCTTCATCATCGCAAACCACTTAGCCTCCAACCTCTCCAGCAGCAGGATACTCGAGGCTTCGCCCTCGTTAATAGACGTCTTCGGCTGGGCAAGTTGCTTTGACACCAGGTTTCCAAAACTTGTTTCCACTCTGTACTTGTTGCTCGGCGGTTGCTCGTCTCTGAAATTTTGCGCCTCTTCTGCAGCTCGTTGAAGGAAGTTGCACAGTCTTCTTTGGTTCAAGAGCGATTTGGTCGCATCGCCCTGTGGATCCGATGCCGAACCTGTGCGGCTTGTGGTTGAGTTTGTGTGAATCCGAATGCGCTCGAGGATCCACTGGAAGAAAAGTACAAAATCCTGTCGCGTTTCATGGATTGCGTGGGAGAAAATCTCCATGCTGATCAGAAAATCCTGCGTAATCGTGATCAAATCATTGATCTCAGTCATCGCAACTCCAAAAGTCCCTTCGAAAGCAGCATGCTTCCACTTTGCGCGTCCCCGGAGCTCAGACAAGTGGAAGAGCAACTTGACGAGACCCTCTTTCATTTTGCCTTCGATCAAAGTCGTGAGCGTCTGGCAGCCACTCAGTAACAGCTTCTGCATTCGATCCACACTCTTCACAGAATAGAAAAAAACGACATTCAGAAGATCAGATCATCAGTTCCCCCTAATAAATTCAACCTCAGCTCACAGTTTCCTACCATTTCTTGGATGTCTTGAGCAAAGTACTGCGCCAACGCTGGCGAAGTGATCCCACTAGCGACAACCGAGAGCATGTCGACTTGAGGTGGGTCTTCACAGGCGTATTTCTCGTACAACGAGCCGATGAGCCCCATCTTGAGCTCGAAAATCCGCGTCGCATTCTTCCATTCCGTGGCCATTTGCCGCATCGAGAGCACGAGCTGGTTCATGATTTCGTGGCTTTCATCCACTATCTGTGCCACGAAATCGATCTCTTCTTGGACTTGACGTATGGAACTGAGATCGAGCGTCACAAGCTGGTGGGTTTTGCTGCCGGTGATGGCGTGAAGCTTTGCATTCCCTGTAGAAGGATCGTCTGATGCAGCGACACCCTTGACTTCATCTTTGGCTTCGTCTGGACTTACGAGCAACATCACGAAGAGCCGAGATAGATCTGGAGCGAGCCGCACACAGTCGATCGTGACGTTTGATCCCTCGCTTTGGACAAATAGAGACTTGATGTCAATCTTCATGGAATAGATCTTTCCCATCCACCAGAGCACAATCTTGCCACTCACGTCCGCTGTCACCAACACAGTCGCTGCTTTGTTGCTGTCATTATCACCATTGTTATTGTAGCTCTGGTTCTGGGGTGGCAAGAATCGCTTGGCGCGATGACCAAAGTACGACTGAGTATGGCTCTGGCTTTGCTGTTCCCGATGCACCTGGATATTGCGGCCGCACTCTGCCCAGTGCATCGCTGTGATCGCATGGCTGTGCTGGAACTCGTGCAGTTGCTTGAGTGCTCGAAGCTCTGGACGCTGCTCGCCTGTCTCGATCTCGTACACGACGAGCTCCCCTTCGTCGCAGCCGAGCGCGAGGAAGAGCCCATCGGGACTCCACTCGACCATCGTGATCTCGAAATTCACCTCCGATGGCTTCACGTGCAACAGTCGCTGCCACGAAATCGTGCGCTGTATACAAAAACAACCAGACACATACACGCCACCATCATCATCAGCCACGATCATTGTGGGGCAACATACATAGTCGGAATGCAATACGTACGTGGACGATGAGCTGGCCGTCGACCGTGAGCACCGCGACGAGGTCCATCGTCGGGCAGCACGCGAGCCGCCGCGCGTGCACGTACTTGTCCTGCAGCACCGCGAACGCGTGGCGCTGCGCGTCACCATCGCGATCGTCGCGCACTTCATCTTCATCCGTCATTTGGATCCTTTCCCTTTTGAAGCCGCAAAGTTGCCAATGCAACTTGCTTTCCAATTTTCAGCCAATCACACCATTTATTCTATTTGAGCTGTTTAATTGGGTTAAATACATAGCATAAGAGAATTTTAAGCCAGTTATAACACACTTAAAATTGTTATCGGCGATGATTGAACAAAAACACTTCGCGCATTCGGAAATTCCTGCGCATTTCCATGTGGCATCGCTTGATGCTTGTCTGCCAAGAAAGGCGTCATTTGCCAAGAAGCAGCAGCGATGGCGGTGCGCTCATGTTCGCAGTACCGCGTGGTGGTCGTTGGCGCAGGCATCGCGGGGCTCACGGCGGCGAATACGCTCATTGGGTCGCGCAAGCTCCGTGTGGATGAGCTCTGTGTGCTGGAAGCGCAGAGCCGCATCGGCGGTCGCGTGCAAACACGCGCGTTCAGTGATGCGCTGCCTGTGAACGTCGAGGTCGGCGCTGCATGGATCCACGGCACAGTCGGCAATCTGTTCGCAGAGCTGGCTGAGAAGTTCGGACTACCGCTCAAGGAGATCAGCGCGCGCAATCCGTGGCTACACCCAGAGTCGTGCAAGAACTTTCTGCTCTTTGACCGGGGCACGCAGCTGAGCGAGGAGCAAGTGCAAGCGACGTGGAAGATGTACGAGTTGATGCTCAAGAAGCTGCAGCAACTTGCGACTTCAAGCGGCGAGCAGAGCGATGCGAGCCACAAGGCCAAATCGCTTGCGCAACTTGTGGATATGCTCGCGGAGCAGGATGTCGACCTGCACGCTGCGGTGGAGAGTTGCGCGAATGGCCGCGAGCGACTGGACTTTTGCGTACGCTTGATCGAAATCTGGATGGGAGCGACTGCAGAGGCTCTCCAGTTGGACGACTTTGTGGAGATCGACTTGATTGGGTGCGTTTTCATTGCTTTTCTATACTCCAATGAAGTTCATTGCTGATGGTTGTCTGTCCTTGTAGCGATGACCCTGGTCCACACTGCATCGTTCCTGACGGGATGGAGCGATTTGTCGACCGCCTAGCTGAGCCAATCGCCGAATGTATCCAGACCAACGTGTGTGTCAAGTCCATTACGTACCAAGACAATGATACCGAGGGAAGTCGAGGCGTTGTCATTGCATGCAGCGACGACCGCACTATCAGCGCGGATTTCGTCATTGTCACCTCTGCATTGGGTCTGCTCAAGGCGGGTGAGCTGAACTTCACGCCGGCGCTTCCTCAGGAGAAGCACGAAGCAATTCAGCGGTCCCAGATGGGTCAGTACATGAAGGTCCTTGTGCAGTTCCCAGAGGTCTTCTGGAAGCGTGACACCTCTTTCATCGGCCAGCTCGACCAGGCCCTTGCCAACACGAGTTCAGGTAACAAACTCTTCTTCCCGCTGATGTTCAACTACTACGCCACGAAGAAAGTGCCTGTGTTAGAAGGCGTGCTGATTGGAGCGACAGCTTCGCAAGTGTCGAGCCTCTCGGATGAGGAAATCGTCGACGCGTTCTTCAAGCAGCTCCAGGAAACGTTTGGAGTTGAGATCCCAGCACCGGTCAACCAGTTCATTACTAGGTTCGTTCATGATGACTTGATGGTTGTTGTTTTTTAGCTGTTTGGATGAGTTTGCTGAGTTTTAGTAGCTGATTTTCTTGATGTGCGTACCTATCTGTCCACAATAGATGGGATCAAGATCCGTGGGCTCATGGTGCGTACAGCTGCCTCACGGTGGACAGCTCCGATGACGACCCCGAGACGCTCCGCCAACCCGTCGGAAGCAAAGTGCTCTTTGCAGGCGAAGCAACGATCTACAAGTACCAAGGCGCGCTCCAAGCAGCGTATCTTTCAGGTGTGTGCTTGGTACCCTCATTTTTCGTTTTTCTCATGCGCGAATATTTAATATTGGATCTTCTGACATATTACCTCTTTATCCCACGTAGGACTTGAGGCAGTTGAAGATCTCGAGCGGCTAGGATTGTGAAAACATGATTCAGTTGAAAATTTGTTAGCTTGTGATCATCCAAAATAGAGGTGCTGTTGAACCACTACAGGTCTCTGTCTAACAAGTTTGTGTGCCAGCCAGTCAGATTCTCCGCATTCGATCCACAGCACAGTGAAATGACAGGCAGCAACTCACTCCAACAGCGCATTCGACGCGGCGAGGTGCCGTGCCGTGGGGCCAACGCCGGCGGGTGGCTGGTGGCAGAGCACTGGATGACCTGGGATTCGGTGATTTGGGAAAACGTGCCGTCTGAGATCAGCAGCAAGGGGGAATTTGCGACCATGATGCACCTCGGTCATGGCCAGGGCGACCAACGGTTCGAGCAGCACCGCGCGACGTGGATCCAAGAGAGCGACATCGCCGAGATGAAGCGCTTTGGTTTGAACACAGTGCGCGTTCCTGTGGGGTACTGGATCATGGGATACGATGCGACCGACGTCTCCAACAAACAGGAGTGGCGAGTGTTTGCTCCGAATGCGCTGAAGTTCCTGGACCAGCTCGTGAACGACTGGTGCGTGAAGCACGATCTCGCTGTGCTGATCGACATCCACGGCGCGAAAGGATCGCAGAACGGTCGCGACCATAGTGCCCCGCCAACCTGCGGTGTCAAGTACTGGAGTGACTACCCTGAAAATGTCGAGAACACTGTGCAGTTTGCGTGCTTTCTCGCTGCGAAGTACCGCGACAGCCCTGCGTTCCTCGGTGTGGGGCTCTTGAACGAACCCGAGTGTCCAGTGGATCGCCAGGTGCTGGAGAGCTACTACACACGCGCGTACGCTGCTATTCGAAGCACGGGGAACGATTGCGTACTGACCGTCGCGCCTTTCCTGACCGAACAAGGTCCGCTGTCCATGGAGAACTTTATGCGGTTCCCCGACTATTTCAACGTGTGGCACGAGTGGCATCCGTACTTCATCTGGGGATACGAAGGGCAGAACAAGAAGCAGATCCTGCAAGCGGTGGAGCAGTACGGCAACCAAGTCGGGTCGTGGCGTGGCAACTGGCTGCTCATCAGCGAGTGGAGTCTCGGATCCCCCGCAAGCGCGTTTCCAGCGGAAGATCGTGAATCGCTCAAGCAGTTCGCAGCAGCGCAGGTGCAGGCGCTCGGGAATGCGCACAGCGGGTGGACTTTTTGGAGCTGGAAGCACTCCGACGATGTGCACAACAAACCCACGGGGTGGTCGTTGCGCCAGCTGCTTCACGACGGCGTGATCAAAATTTGAGCGATGGAAGAAGTACGAAGCAGCAGTTTTGATTCGGGATTGTTGGTTAAGTTTACTCGTTAGTTGTGTTACCCAGGACAACAAAGACATGATGAAGAAAAAGCTAAAGAGTGATATGCAAATGACAGGGAACCTGGGTGTGTGTTGCTGAAGATCAATATATCTATCTGCCGAATGAATGGACAGGAAGCAGCCCAGCTCATGTGGTGGTGTGTTTGTTACCTCTCCTTTTCTCATGCTCTCTGTCTTCCTAGACCCAGCCGTAGCGCGGCAGCATGGACGAACGCAAGAGCAGGTACGGGTGCTTATCGTCTTTCTCTATCGAGAGATAATGAACTGGTCGATTGCCTTGAGGGACTTTTCGTACTCGCTGGCCACTTTCTTCAGCTTGTCGCCTTCTCCCGTGAACGGGGACGCGTTGAAGATCGGCACGATCGACTCGGACTCGGGCACCTAATGGTAGGTAGAACTTCGCAGCGAGGACAACCTGCAGCAGCAAAACGGACTTGGACAGGGCGTACTCGAATACGTTGAGGATCTCGTTCACCACCAGTTTCTTCGTGGGCAGCTTCTTCCAGAGCGCAGGGTTGCTGTATGGCACGGTCATGGTCTCCCACATGTTCGTGCCGCTCATCGCGTGGTGCCACACCGCAGTCTGGAAGATCAGATGCGTCAACACTCTGCAGCGAGCGTACCGACGTGAACTTTGTTGGGAAGTCGCGCAATTGGATCACGGAAGCGCAGCCCTTCGCCCAGCTCTGGAGCTCAAAGTCGCCCGCCACAGCTTTGTCCGACGGATAGTACGCTTTAAGGTACGCGCCAACCATTTTCTCAAAACGTCGCGGTAGAGCTTCCCGTAAGTGGCGTACTTGTAGATCGGCAGGTGTTGCAGGCCGTGGTTCTTGATATCCACCTCAAAGTCGTCCTCGATCGACGCGAACTGGAGCCTGTGAGCCCCGCTGTCACGCGCTTCTCGAGACCAAAGTCGATGTGGTTGGTGCGCAGCAGCAGCGCGCTCACGGGGTGCTTTTGCGGCAGGTGGAGCGCCTCGACGCGCACGGGGATGGCCACTGCGTGCATGTCGTCGAGGTGGCTCTCCTGCTGGTAGCTCACACCCGCAGTGTCCAGCGCCATCTTCGCGAGCGTCCACTCTTCGGTTCTATCGAATGGCGTGTAGGTCAAGTTCGAGTCGACGATGCGGATCACAAGCGCCAGCAGCTCGCGACGATCTTCGTTGTAGCAGAAGAAGCCGACGACACCGGCGGTGAACTTGACGCCGGTCTTAGACGGATCGCTCCATTGGCCAAAGTTGGAAAAGTCTGAGAGGTACAGGTTGTTGCCCTTCGCGACGCTCTCGAGACTCGTGCGCTTGGCACCGCAGATCTTGGCGATGTTCCCAGCAACAAGGAGCTTCGGGTCGCTTGGGAATGGGTCCGTGCCGACTTTGAAGGCGCGCATGTTGAAGTACTTGAACGTCGTGCGCTGGTAGCCAAAGTTCTCGTCGCTGATATCCGTACTCATGGGTTTCGTTACGATGTTCGCAGCGTTGGCGTAGCCAATGATTGCAATATGCATGGGTGTGTGTCTGGGTAAGTTGGCGGAGTCATCGAGAGGCTTCCTCACCAATCGGCGACTCAGCACAGATGGGACCAACGAGTTGTCCATAAGACCAGCCAACAAAGTGAAGATGCGGTCCTGATTGTACTTGTACAGTAGGATCCTGGTTTGGATGGAGGATACATTGTGGATATGATCCAGTCACTCACTTCGTACTCGCTCACCCAAGGGAAATGATCTCCAGCTTCACGACGAACAACCGGAGCGCCGAACACTAAGCCTCATCCGCGGTTTCGCCAATCACGTCAGCGAGCAGCTCCGTTACTTACGTCATCCAAGTGTCATCCTGGGGTTCAAAAAGTCGCGTTTCGTGAGAGCTTCAGTGGTGATAAGTAATCAACAACAACATGGTACGGACTATATTACGTTCTCTTACGATAGTGATGGGGTGTGTGGGTAGATGGCTGACTGGGAGCTCTTTACTTGCTCTTGAGCACCTGGTCGAGCAGAAAGTTCTCGATCATCTGGTGACTCGCGCTGATCGTGCCGGCCATGCAGTTCATGATAAAGTCCGTGAGCGCACCGACTTTCCGGTCCTGGTCCGCGATCGCGTCGTACACGTGCGGGCGGATGATGTAGCACGTCTGCACGAGCGTGTGCGGGGTCGCCATGTTCTCGAGCTCCTTGATGACCGTGTAGCCGCGCTCGACGAGCCGGATGCCCGCGGTCGGCTCGGCCGAGAGGTCCACGGCCTCGGCCTGCGCGCGCCAGCCGATCACGATGCGCTCTTGCTGCTCAAACTTGCGCATGATCTGCTTGCAGAGAAAGTTGCCCTTGGTGCGGCTCCCATGGAGCTCCAGCCCGTAGCTCTCCACAAGCGTGTCTTCCGTGGTCTCCAAATACTGCAACGCACACCAGTACAATCACACGAGCTCAGCAAACATGATGCCATACACAAAGACTCTTGAGTACAAACACATTACCGGTGGTTGCTTGTGATAGTAGGATCGCGACGGGATATACTCCATCGAGTGGCCATAGTGGCGCCACACCGCCGACGCGGTCGCTTGCATGTCGAACGGCATCACTTTGTTCGCAAAGATCTCCATGACCATGCCGTTCACATCGTCATGGCGCAGCTGCGCGTCGCGGTACGCAGTCTGCATTCTCCCCAGCCCGTTCGCTTCAAAGACCGCATCCACTTCTTCGAGCGTCTTCTCGACACCGGCGAGCAGTTCTCGGAAGATCTCGGCGTCACCGTCGTCAGGACGACGCACGCACTTGACGCGCTTGCCACTGCCGCGCACAGATTCCAGTATCTAAGCATAAGTATCAAAAGATAAACGAGCAATATGAGCCAACGTGTCTCAGATGTGTGGGCATCATCGTCATCATCATTGCCATCATCATGACGCACCCGCATGCTTGTTCGCTTCTTCAGGATCTTCTCGAGCGCCTTGGCCATCTTGATCTGGCCCTCGAGGATGAGTTTCAGGCGGATGTTCTCCAGCTCGGCGCGACGGCGCTCCTTGTACTGACGCGTCGCGATGTCCTCCCAGACCGAGTTGCTCAGCTGCTGCGCTGCGGCAGCCGTCCGAGCCTGTGCGGGCGTGGCGGTTGTTACAACAGAGTTGCCCAAGCCATTCCCACCACCATTAGCAATGCTTGTCGACGTCGTCGATGAAGAGGACGAAGCGGTCGATGACGACGACGAGTTGGGCGAAAATTCTGCTATTGTTGTTGTTGTTGTTGTAGGAGGCGGGACCGCCGTTGCTGGCGTGTTTTGCTTGAGCTTGTTCAGCCGCTCTTCCATTTCCGACACGGTCTTGCGCAAGTAGATGAGCTCTTCCTTGCGCTCGTCGCGCGCGCGGTTCGAGTTGTAGCCCGCGGGCTTCTTCTTCGATGGGCGCTTCCTCACGAGCGCTGTCGACGAGGTGGACGCTCTAGCCGAAGGTGACGAGGTCGACGCTGAAGCCGACGCAGAGGCGCTGGTGGCGGTCGATGGCGCAGTGATCGACGCCATCGGGCTGTTGCTCTCGCTGCCGCTGCTGTCGTTGTTCGGCGCCATGAGCAGACTCTGTGGGTTGAAGTCGATCGTCGGGAAGCCCGCGCTCATCATCGCCATCATCATGCCGGGGTTGTGGTGCGGCGTGAAGTCGGACGTCGGGCTGTCGTTCGCGAACCCGTAGAGGTTGTTGCTGCTGCTGCTCCTGCTGCCATGAAAGCTCGCATACCCGCCCGCACGCGCGGCGTCATGGAAAGAAGACGACGAAGCCGCCGCTCCGGGGGTCGTGATCGTCTCCATGACTGGGATGTGCTCGGCCTCGAGCAGCGCGCTGAGCATCGCCGCGTCGTCACTGTCGTCGTCGTCCTCTTCCTCGGCTTCTTGATTCTCTCGGGACTTCCCGCCATAGTGGTGATGATGGAGATGATGATGAGGATGCTCGTCGACGCCCTCGTCAATGTCGACGTCCATGTCGTGGTTGCTGGCGTCCTGCAGCAGGCGCCAGGACGCGCCCCCTCCGCTGCCATTGCCGTCCTCGCACTCAGCCAGGAACGAGAGCGCGGCCTCGAGCGACGCCTGCTCCGAGTGTAGCAGCGACGCGTAGTCGGCCGCGCTGCTGCTGCTGTTGAGGGCGTGCATGTATGTGCTGGGACCGCCCGCTCTTCTCGTTCTTTCTCTCGACCGCTTCTTCGATGTTGAGCTTCGGGGAAGAGTGACGAAAGTGAGCCGACTGACCAGCGGGTCAGCGCCTTGAGGTACGTACAGTGAGCGAGTGCACTGGACGCGGGAAGCTCAAGTTGGCCAGTGAGTATCAGACAAAAGAAAGAGAAAAGCTTGTCAGCAAGAGGGTTGCCGTTGACTCTCGAATAGAAGCGCATCTGTTAAGTCCGCATTGGATGCAACATACGTAGAAATGAGGGATACAAGAGAGGGACTCCTGCGTGGCAACTCGAATAGAAACGCACCCGATAAATCCGCAAGAGAAAAGAGGCACGAAAAGTCGATGATGACGTTTTCAGAGAGCCACAGATTCTTGTCATTTGAAAGCGGCTGCTGCGGATTTAATGATCCGTAGATCCTCAATCCCTCTATAAACAGCAGATAATTTTATATTTTATATATGTTTTTTCCGTCACTTGACATGGAAAAATGGGGCTCTGCGCTCAGTATACCATTTCGCAATTTTAATCCGGGAAATATACCAGTCCCAAAATATATGCGGTTAGTATACCATTTTGGTTTGACAGGATAATCCTCAAACTAAAATGTGGATTCTATACCAGTGAAATGAA
>JAASGK010000681.1:0-18266 GCA_023334195.1 Globisporangium emineosum
AAGTCAAATCGAGCTGCGATTTGACCACGAGAGTGTTCTAATGACGTTCTCTAACATACTAAAAAAGCTCGTCCGCAAACACAAAACTCGAAAAAAATCCACATAATTTAAATTTTTTTTGCTGTCCTTAACTTTTTGACGTGCACTGTAGTGTAAGAAGTCTGAGTCCTTCACGTTTACTTCATGGGACGAGTTCAATTCAATTTTAGGGATAGGTTTGAAAAAGTGAAGCTCGGAAGTCCCAAATTTGGCTCGGAATCAGGTTTCATGATGCAATCTACAAGATGTCTATCAACGGAGGTTGAATCGTGTGTCTCCCTCGGGTGAATGACTCTGCTGTCCGTTGAGGGTCCTTGCAATCCAATTTGGACACGGGCAGAAGTGGTCGCGTGTCCACGTGAAAGAAAGACCGCTAATCACAGTGACAAAATGATCTGATTCAATAACCCAGGGGTTTTCTTATTTTTGGAATTGAAGTCTGACAATCACAAGGTCCACTCGAAAGTGCAACGTTCGGTATTTTTATATGGACGTTTATATGCTCTGGCGCTCCTTTCGGGATTTGTTTCTGTCGCCTAAACATGCAGCCCGCGGGAAAGAAAAGCTGATGGCAGCAAAAATGCGGTGGCGGTCGCATGCGGACCAGCTTCTTTAACTAAGCAGCGCGTTGAAGCATCAGAATACCGCCCGCACAATTGAAAACCCGTCCAAGCCAACACCCCAGCCAGCACCAGCACCTCGCCCGCCCAGTCAAGCCCCATTCCAAGATGATGATCAGCACAATGGACCGGCCGATGACGGCGACCAGCACCGCGATCGTCACCACAATAAGCAGCAACAAGCCCCTGGAAGTCCAGAAACCCCAGCACCAGTACCACGAGCACCTTTTGCTTCGCCTGCTGCGCAAGACCGGCGTCCTCTGCCTGCTGCTGCTGCTCGTGAAGCTGATTGCGAACGAGCCGCTCTTCGCGTACGTGCTGCAGTACTATTCGCACAGCGGAAACCCGCTGACGCTGCGGATCTGGAAGAAGCTCGGCGCCGATTTCCTCGTGTGATGACGATCCAATCAAGGAAGCCCCCAGTAAAAAGCAGCTGGCCATCAGCTCATGCCAGCCAGCCAGCACGCTGACCGTTCAGCTTTCGAGCTATCCATATGAAGCGATGCGCGCATGCGACCGAGAGGGATGGCACAACCACAACTGCTCATAATTTAAATCTGTTAATATTACTCTGTGAATCTACCTGTATGACCATCCATCATGGCGTGCGGGTTGTGAAGCGGCGTCCGCGAGCGACCATGGAGGCATGAAGTTTGAAAATGACTGGGCGGCACAGATGGCTGGCTTTTTGCCACCATAATAAAGTTCGCAGTGTGGAATTGTTCGAGACATTTCCGAACTTAGTCACTGTTAGCACCACGTCTCATAGAACGAACTGGCTGCAATGTAACGGCCAGCGGCGCGAAAAAGAAAACAGACATCTTGGGCATCCGCACAAGGAGTGGGCTTGGTTTGCCCTTAGGCTTGTGGAGGCGAACTGGATCTCTTGGAACGCCTGCTCAGTCATTTCAACGGCACTTGACGAAATATCCAGCGACATTCTTTGGAAAATCTGGCTAACGCACTTTACGTCAAATCGTGGTTGCGTGGAGACACCTGGGAACTTCGTTCCCTACCAACGTAGCACCACTGATCGAGACTCTGGCCTTTTGAAGGTACTCGGTGCGACCCTCTCCTCCGGGACGACCACACAGTCGGCGGAGAACCCGAACTTCTTTTGGAAGAACAGGTGAATCACACCCACAGAGTGGTACGGCCTGGCGACACCCCGCCCAAGCGCAGCTTCTCGGGGGGACCACTCTCGGGATCGCACGTCCAACAAGTTCATGCCCGAGCCGTCGCTCTCATCGATCGGCGTGTACTTGCCACACAGCAGCAACGTCAGCATCGATGACACGAGCGCGATGCGGCCGACATTCGCCAGGAACGCGGGGTCGTCGTGGATGCGCTTCTTCTATGGTAGAGTTCGCCTTGGGAGATAGCCGAAAGCCAATTGGCCAATTGCTGCTGTTGGATTGTAAGGCATCTTGCGCCTCGTCGCTGGCCCCAACACCATTACCAACGCACATGCGTTGTGCATGCGAACTTTCCAACTGTCCTGACAATCAATCCTCTCTCAGGATGGATGCGACCATCACTCCTGTTGTGTTTTAGTTAGGTACGAGCCTCTAATTCGAATCTCTGTACACTAATTCTATTAGCAAATAGAAAGCCTTTTAAGTCAAAGAATGGGAAGGTGGAAATTAGAATCAATCTACACAACAGCTACTAAGCATTCGAATATTCAGTATGAAACGCCACTCTTGATTTCGCTGTTTTTGCGGTTGTTCCTCTTTTTCTCGCCTACAGTACTCTCCACCACCAAGATGGTCAGACGGCAGTCAGTCCGACACAGTCAGTCAGCCAGCCAAGCCAGTCCGGAGAGAGTCCGAAGTTTCCTTTCCGCTCACAAAGCAAGCACGGGCAGCTGCGAACGGCACGCGAGGCGATCGACTCTTTCCGCCCCTTCGCTTCGCTTCATCCGCATACGCAGGCGCGTCTCTCTACGTGTGTGCGAGTGTGTGCCAGCTAGCTCTCTCTCTCTCTGTGCGTGTGCGGCCATTTCGCAGTGCCATCCTGCACGTGGCTGCAGCAGACAGTGATCGATGTACACGCTTTCGGACGAGACGCGGGGCGGCAGCAGCGCGCGCAACCGCGAGCCGAGCCCGTTTATGGGCCATGAGGTGCGCGTGACGACTGGGAGCGGACGCCGGCAGGGCAACGACACGTTCACGGCCGCGTGGGGGACGCCGAACGACCACACGCGCGGCGGTGGTGATGTGAGAGCCACGTCCAACAGGACCCCGATGCCGACGATCCCCAGCTCGACGACGGCGACCAATACGACTAGCAGTGGCAACTCGCGAAAGAAGAAGAATGCGGACGACGAGAACCCGTTCCGTCTGCCGCCGCTTTCGAGCGCCGAGCAGGCGTACATGGTGCGCAAGGCGAAGGAGTCGTCGATCGCGCTCGTTGACCACGCGCACACGCTCGACGGCCCCGTCGAGTGGCAGTACACGGGGAAGTTCCGCGGCATCCAGATGTACCGCGGCGAAGGCACGTCGAACGAAGCGGATGTCGGCATGGAGTACCTCTGCGGTGTGACCACGATGGCGGGCACGCTCAATGAAGTCTCGGCGTACTTTGACCAGACCACGACCGAGCGAATGCGTGCGAAGAAGGCGGACGACGTGCTTGACTGCGCAGTGCTCTACATGCTTGAGAAAGGAGACTCGAAGAACCCGTTCTACCGCGTGTCAGTCAAGTACACGTCGTTTGAAGGTCCGTCCACTTTCTCCCGAGCGAGAGACTATGTGTATTTGGAGTGCCAGAATACGTTCCGCCACGCCTCGGGGCGACGCGGATGGGTGCTGAGCATGCACTCGATCAAGCTGCCCAACTGTCCTGAGATGGACGGTACGGTGCGAGGCAGTATGTACCACTCTGGGTATGTGTTTGTCGAAGCCGAGAAGCCTGGGTACATGGACGTCATGCACAGTCTGCAGATCAACTTCAAGGCGACTAAGCGACTTCCCGGCTTCATGCTGAACTCGGCGCTCAAGCGCCGTATCACGTCGGTGATCAAGATCAGTCGCGAGATCCAAATGGCGCGCATGGGACAACAGACGCTGCTGAAAAAAGAGGACCTGATGCCGAAGAACTCGCGCTCGTTGTGTTCCAACTGCTCGCGAAAGTTCACGCTTTTCATTCGCAAAACGCGCTGTCGTATGTGTGGTCAAGTCGTGTGTCAATCGTGCGCTCCACAAGTCGACTGGGACACTCCTGGCGAAGGCACGAAGAAGACGCGAATCTGCATGAAGTGCTACCAAACAGGAAGTGGTTTGCTTGCTCCGTCGTCGGTGACCGGTACAGACAAGAACAGCGCCGAGTACTCGGACGACGAGGAGTTGATCGAAGAAGCAGAAGCCGAAGAGGAAGCGCATCACGAAGACGAAGATGGGGGCGAAGACGGACTGGAAGAGCAGACGGAAGTGAGTGTGTTTGCGCAGTCGCGATTCACACGTGCGACCGCAGATTCACTGTTTTCTTTCACGTCTGAGTTCCACATCCACGACCTTGGCGCGAGCTCTGCGAATGTAAACAACAAAACCGCGACTGGAGGGTGGAAGGACAACGTTGGCACCAGCTACGACCAGACCCCGGATGTGCTGGAGGACTCGACTTTTGACGCAAACATGTCGTACCAGAGCAACTCCTACGACACGAAGGTGTATTTGACGCCTGAGGACACGGACGAAGAACTCGATAAGCGCGCTCGACGCTATGATCCGAACTACCGAGAAACGTCGATCATCGACAAGCGCGCATCAAGAGCGATGGGGCCGAACAGTCCTCCTCCGCCACCACCACCACTTGAGCCTCCTCAGCTGGTGTCTCAGCTCAGTGCGGGTGCGCTGAAAGAACATAACATGCGGTTCCAGAGTGTGAAGAAATACCCAGCTGCACCTGCCCCTGTCCCTGCCCCATTAACGCCTCAGAAAAGCGGCAAAATCGTTTCGATCAAGGATATCCGATCGAATTTCATGAAAGGAACGGTCAAGGGTGATATCCCAGCAGAACAAAATATGCAACAGAACAGCGCGCGCTTTTCCCAGGATGACGACAATTACCTCAGCCACCCGCCGTCCGCGATTTTGAACCAGGTGCGCGCAAATCGAAGTCGCACGATCCAGTTTGCCCCCGAGGGAGACTACCGCTCACCTGAAATGATGCAGAGCATTGAAGATGAGCACAAGAAGCGCATGGCTGAGTTGAACAAAGCTACGTCGACCTACGCTTCAGAGTACTACGTCACAGAGCCAGAAGCGAATGATGATGAGCCGTTTACTCTGGAGCACCTCCAGGCGCCTGCTACATCTGAGAAGGCATCAGCTAATGCTCCAATGTTCGCTTCTATTGACGATTATTACGAGGACCGCCAGAGCACGGGACAGAGTCCACGAGAGTCTGCTGTGGCCCCAACACAGTCAGATGAAGACGCTGATGACTACTACGCACCAAGTTTCTTAGAGCTCAGCCAGGTCCGTGCGAATCGCAGTCACACGATCGAGTTCATTCCTCAGTTCACGCAACCAGAGACGGAAGAGGACGCCGAGTCGGATTCCTCCCACGAAGATGAAGAAGAGCAACGCGTCCAAGAGGAAGTGCATCAGCAAACTCAACGGCGAAGTGCTGATACCAAGGAGCAACGAGTCACAGAGCAGTACGCTAACCTTCAAATCCCTGGTTCTGATGTGATTGAAATGCTGCCATCGCCGAGAGCTGAAGAAGAAGAAGAGGAGGAAGAAATCGACGACCCAAATCGGTCCCGATTCAGTCAGACCATGATTCCGATCCTTGACTACAGCACGGAAGAGCGAAGCAGCGAAGCGCAGTCCATTTCGGGTTTGACGATTGAGATTGAAACGCGCGAGTCGCGCAAGTTCAGTGACATCCCGATTATGGACTACGGTTTGGACCGCAGCATGACAGGGTCTGTGCGCGAGTCCGATTTTGACTACGAATTGATCAATCGCTCTACTGCTGTGATCATGGAGCAAGTGCATGCGAACCGCGCAAACCCTGTTCTGTACGAAGCGGACGATGATAATTTTCGATCGACTGAGATCATGAAAGACATCGAGGAAGAGCACAAGCGGCGCATGGCAGATCTGAACAGGATTGCCATGGACTACACGGGTAACCGCATCTCGAGATTGAACCTTGTCGACGAAGATCGCGAGTCCATGAACACGATCGACTATGAACGACTAAGTGGTTCGTACCGAACATCCTCGCAGCAGCTCGACATTCTAGAAGAAAACTCGGATACTCTCCGACCTTCGGAGGCACCTCCTATGATCCTTGAGAACAGTTATTCTCCACGACAATCCCGCGACACAACCAGCTCGAGCCGATCGGATTTTAACAACAACTATGGCCGCGTCAGCTCTCCGAAGGGGTACGTGGGTTCCCGAATGACGAGCCTCGAGTTCATGCCCGAAGAGTTGGAGTACAAGCAACCTACTACAACCAAAAGCCGATTCACGAACCTCGAATTCTCGCTCGACCTACTCGAACCGCGCGACACAATCGATGAGAAGATTGGATCCCCGCGGGAGTCGACTGTGTTCGACGAAGAGCTCATCAACCGCTCTACGGCTGTGATCATGGACCAAGTGCGTGCGAACCGCGAGCGCTTGCCAAAGGACATGGACATGTCTGACGGCGATATCCGCTCGACGGCGATCATGAAGGACATTGAGCTCGAGCACAAGAAGCGCATGGCAGAGCTGAATCAAATCGCGCTCGACAATGTCGGCGAGCGCATTTCGACGTTCCCAGGGGCGGGCACTCGCGACAGCGAAGACGAGTTCGTCGCAGGCAACCAGAGCATGCTGCGCCAGGTGAACAGCTCCCACGTCGATACCGGGTTTCGCCCCTCGACGATCATGGGCCGGTACCAAAATGCGCACGAAGCCAAAATGGAAGCGCTTCGAGAAAAAGTGCGCCAGCTGGACGAGCAATGTCGTGTGTCCATGGCATCGATTTTCTCGGCAGACGAGCTGGATTTCACAGAGCTGGACGCGGAACTCGAGCAAGAAGCTGCCAAGGCATCGGCATCTGCGTCAAAGCCAAAGTACAAGCACCGAGATGCGCCCCCAACTGCGCCGTTGATCCCTGCCTCCAACGGCAAAGGCGACGAGAACAGCTCAAGGATAGCCAATTTGTACTCGGTGAAGAACCTCAAGCCTGTGGCGACGCGCCGCAACCCCGTGGTGATGCACGAGCGCGTGTCGTCGCACACGCTGTATCAGCAGATCGCGCAGCTGACACAGCTGCAGAGCCAAATGGCGCTCGCGAAGGACGCCGAGGACGAAGAGGCGTACAAGCAGCGCATCAAGGACCAGTACCAGTTGCTGCGCACTCTCAAGCTTCGTGGATACTGATTGGCTGCAATCAGGTGAGCGCAACAACCTGTCTGTCCTTGTAGTCAGCCTCTATGGTTGAAAGCTGGACAATCCGGCAACCTCAATTTATGGTAATGAACAAACATGTAAACGTTGATTGTCTGTCCGCTGGCGTTGCGTCGAGTGAGTGATAATGCCGAGTGACTGCCTGGTTGGTTGAGTACTGTAGCTCTGACAGCTAGTTTCAGAAGAGCTCAGCTCAGCCGACGAGGTCCATCCACGAGTGAGTCAGGAAGTCAGTCCGTTGATCCGGATCCTGTCGATCGCGAGTGTGGTCCTGTGTGCGATGGCGTATGTGCGTTGCGTTGCGGCTGTTCTTTTGGATCTCTAAGGTCCTCCACTCTGGCTTGAAAGCGTCTAGGGAAGTAGGTGGCTACACAGATGCGGAAGGCCCACATCCCAATGTAATGCGCAGTGCCAATAGTGACGGTTTTATTTAAAAGTTTCGTTTATCCTTTCGGCCCTGGTACAGTATTCGTCCACAACCGAACGCTCGCAAATCGCCAAGACTCTCTCTGGTGATCGAGTGAGCGCGTGAGTGTGGCCGCGTCCCATTTTGCAAAGCGCAATCCGGACACGTCTCGTCGGTTGGCGTGAATGAGGGCTGGTAGGCTATCTGGATGGGCTCGGATGTCCTTTTGTTGCGATCCTCACCGAGTTGACAACATGGCGCTCTGAACGCGCGACCCAGCCAGTGCGTCCATCTGCTTTTGCGGCACCGCTGAAAGCTGAAAAGCGCACCCCCCAAAGGATGGCCAGGCAGACATGTCCATCTCCATGCAAAATCCAGACCAGCAAGTGCGTTAAAGGAGGGTCTCGGATCGCGGCATTGTCTTGCTCCTGCTTGGCTGGGGGCGTGGACTGACGGCAGCGGACTCGGGATTTCGGTGCCGACTCCCTGCCGATTCTACACTACTGACTCTAACATTGAGATGGCCAGGCTCAAGTGAGGCTCGCAGTGTTTACGTGTGCTGCGAACAAGCGCAAACAAACAAACAAACATAAAAGCAACAGCCAGCGCATTTGGGACCGAGGAACGGGCATTGCAAAAGGCACAACGTCTGGTGCATTCCGATATGGATCCACCAGCGGCGGTAGCACCACCAGGGAAAGCAAATTGACAATTTATTTGAATTTGATTATTTAGAGGGTTCTCTACCTGTTTAATTCGCAATAGAAGAGTGGGAGCGACCTCCTTTTTTCTGAATGAACACTCAAGTGTCCAAAGAGCTCGCTTGAGAGATTTCGTGCTCGCTCGCATGACATCAGCTGAGTGAGTTCCAGGCACGGCGACTCGCCAACAAACCCAACCTGCGAGCCTACATGCCATCATCACTCGCCGCGATTGCGCGCCAGCGTGCTTTTGCAATTCGATCGATTCCCACCCTCCGGTCGCAACACAGAAAAGCACGCAGAGGAGGTCTCATTCCAGACCCGTGCACGCGCATGCAAAACCGCCCTCACAAGCTCAAGCTGGCGGCTTTCAACCCACAAATTTTGTGTGGTGGGGTCCGAAAAAATTGCGACACCCGTGTCTACACAACGCCATTGTGGGCTCCATTCGCGATCTCGCATGGCTGTTGTTGATGGTTGGCTGCTGGATCTCTTCAAGCGAGCCTCTGTGTGTATATTGAGCCAACACACTTACGAACATCTAGGTGTGTTTTGTTCATCCATTCGGTTCGTGGTCACAAAAAGAGTGTGATAAGACTTTGCTGTCTGTTCTGTTGTTGAAGATGTACATTACAGTACAAACGGGCGGGGATTTTGTTGACTCGACCCCAAAAACCCCAGAACGCCAATTGGTTCGAACGCGCAATTAATGGATCGTGGGTTCTAAATTTCGTCCGCGAACAACAATTGCTGTGATGGCATTTGACTACAAATGCCAACTACATATTCCATACAATTATGCAGCATGGATCATTAATTTTAGATCTACAAAAGAGTTCAGCAACAACACTGCATCCAACCTTCGATATTTTTTGTGCTCCTCTCCGTCAGCGGCAGCTCAAACAACATGCCGCTGGTGCAGAGAAGGACGCTCGCTTGCCTCTCCATCTGTTTCTGATCTCATTTGACTTGAAACGAGTATGGGCCGAGCGTCGGGTCGCGTTCGCGCTGCTCAGTCTCTACCCGCGAGTCGCTTGCTGAGTGGTTTCCGGTCCTCTCTCAAGAGCGTGGTTGTTCCGAACGTTCGGAAATCAATCAGTCTTGACTGACCCATGTCTCTCCTACAGTATCCGTTGGCACAACCCACTCACTGAATCCACCCAGGAAGGCTCCGGCCTCAGTGAAATCACTTTCCCTTTCGCGCGCAGTCTCCCATTGCGTCAAGAGTGTGTGTGGCCTTGCTTCTTCGCAACGTGTCATTCACCCAGCCCTGTCATTTAACCTTTCGACGCCTCAGCCAGACAAGGCACATAACAGGAAGAAGCCTATATAGCATGGCGGACTTCTTCGAGGAGCACGAGCAGCGCGACCTCATCCGCTTCGGCAACAACGCGTTCCAGGAGCTGCTGGTGCGGCTGCACCGCACACAAACCGGGCAGCCAGCGACCGCCGCGCCGTCGCAGCAGTCCACCGCCAGCACTAACAGTAGCACCAGAAAATATCACCGTGGCACGCTCGAGTACGAAGACAAGTACATCACGCTGCTGGACCAACACAAGATATACGCGACGCTGGAGGAGATCGCGGACCTGTACATCAACGACGAGAAGAAGATGGTGCTCGACTTCTCCGAGTCCCGCGAGCTCGCGGTACTGCAGCGCGCGTCAAAGGCCCGCCCCATGGAGTACGTCGGGCTGCGCTGGTCGCTCTTCAAGTCGCCGAACCGCCACTTGGCGAAAGGCCAGGACTTTTGCTACCTCGAGGTCATGAAGCCCTACATCGCGATGAACGGCCGCCGCGGCTGGGCCAAGCTCTCGCACTCGATCGAGAGCACGATCTGCCCCGACTTCTCCAAGACGCTCAACGTGAACCGCGGCCAGCTCTACTTTTGCGGCGTGTTTTTCCAGGAGACGACCCGGGTCGGCGTGCTCAACGGCTATTTCTACTACAACGTGGACCGCACGCGCATCCCGTCGATCCTGGCGCCGGCGATCATGAAGGCGCGCGGCAAGAACAACGCCGAGCTGATCAACCACTACGCCAAGATGTCGCGCCTGCTCGTGGGCGCCTCGAAGGAGCAGGCGGCCTCGCTCGCGCAGCAGCTCAAGTCCGAGGCCCGCTGCGGCGCGTGCGCGAACCGCATGCCCAAGTGGAAGTCCAAGGACAAGTGCCATTTCTGCACTGCGGTAGGTTTTCCTGCTGCTGGAGTTTGTATTCTCTTTTGTTATAAGTCGCGTCCGAGTTGCTAATTTGTGATATTGTTTGTTGCTATTGATAGTTTATGTGCAAGAAGTGCTCCAAGATCGTGTCCAAGAACTACCGCGGGGAGAATTTGGGCAAAAAGCAGGCGTGCTTTGCGTGCGCGGACGAGCACGGCGTCAAGATCACGCGCATGGACGACGAGGACTCGGTCTCGTCCCAGTCGCGAACAAGCAGCACGGCAAGCAGTACGTTCTTCTTTATGAAATTGTCGTATCCGATTTTTTATCCGGCAAAAAAACAAAAGTTGCTAACTTTGTTGTTGTTTCTCTTTATAGGAGAAATCGAAACACCTCGCACTGTGACCAGTAGCCAGGGAGGAAGCTCCGTGGCGTCGTCCCCATCGCACCCAATGTCGTACAAGAACAGCCGATCGACGAGCGAGCCGATCCATCGCCAGCAGCAGATGCGCAACATCCAGCGCCACGCCGAGATGCTGCGCCAGCGGAGCCAGACCGAGGGGATACCGCAGCGGATCCGTCTGGACGACAGCCCCACGGGGTCCCACAAGAGCGAGCAGACCCGCAGGATGCCTTCCTCGCGCCCCGAGAGCTTCCGAAGACGGGAGCGCGACCCGTTTGCAGCGGGGAGACCCATCAAAGCGGCCTCGGAGCAAGGCTACAGCACCTACGCTTGGAACCCGGAGCGACCAGCAGCATCATTAGCAAAAGAGGCACCAGAGAGAGCAGCAACTCCAACGCCAGTAGTGGCAGTGGACTTGTCCTATCTGAGCAGCTACAAGTAGAGAGAGGAGATAGAGAGAGAGAGAACTGCGAGAAGCTCGCTCGGAAAGAGAAGAGCCGAGTTGCTATAGACACAGTCGTAAGTATTATTAACCCCCTACTTATTATGCCAACCAACCGTGTTGCAGCGTTCTCTCTCTCGCTTTCTCTTTCAGCCCTACTTGAAGTGCAAAAGAGGTTCGAATTAACGGTTGGAGTGAACAACATCGAACGATGGCCTAGAACTTCGTGGCATCAAACTGAGAGGCGAATGTTTGGCCAAATTGGCCATCATCCGCCACTTTGTTTGTGCGTTTATATCTGGAAGTGGTACCGACATGCCGGTGGGGTCCTGGGGTTACTTTGAGAGTTGGGCTTCGAATGTGTCTGTTATATTTTTTAACGAGGCGACGAGAGAACAAGAACAAAAGTCTGCGATGGGAGGGAATAACTGATAAGCAAATGGATCCCTGCAACTTCTGTTCTGTTGCTCTCAAAAGAGCTGAACGGATCCCACGAGGCGCAACTCTCAGAGGTGTTCCCTCTTCACGGCTGATTGCTTAGAAGAACCGCAAGACCTGTGGTTGATTTCGCGTCACTCTGTTGACCAGAAACCAGGGAAGACGGTCGGATTGCTGAGCACTGAGTGAGTTGCTGAGAGAGATGAAGCATTGCATTGTCGACTGACCCAACTTCGCGGCTTCGCTTAGCTTTGAGCAGACACGCTGCTTGGGATTTCAATCCTAGGAAGCCTTGCCTTCGCATTAGGTTTCTTCGCAATCGATCGGAGGAGAACTGCGTCGGACTGACTTCTAATAACAAAGCAATGGGACCTCAAACAACGCACACACATACTTAGTAGACAGGAAGGAGGGTCAGGTCCCTGAAGGGCACTTGCCTGACGCGAGTGCGAAGTAATTGTATCGCCACGGTAGGATCACTGAAAGGTCCATTTCAGTGCAGCTACTCATGCAAGCACGCACGCATCACGCAGGAAGGTAGGCGTTCTGGACTGAAGCCACAGCGCGAGACGAGTCAAGTTGGTTTCCCTTCATCATCGTGTTTGAAGGATACCACCCAGCCAGCCACAAAGAACTGCGCTTTCATAGAAAAGAGAGCAATTGTGCTGAATCCAAATGCGAGGAGGTCACCTTCAAGTGCAATGGCCATTTGATTTCATTTGTCGTTCTCTGACTGGCAGCTGTCGCTTTTGTTATGTTTTTGGGCCTGTCCAAGACCGGAAACACGCGATCCGAGATCGCCGGGCCACCCACTGACTCACAATGGACTTTACAACTGGACTCTGCTCGCTAGGTAATCATTCACCGATCACCCTTGCGTTTCATGCTCAAAACAATGGGGGAACACAGGGACACGCGCGATGGAGCAGAACGATCTCATTGGCACCGTTGACGCATGCAAGAAATGGGAATTCTGGGAGAGCCTCATGCTGCATGCGCGACTTTCTTTCTCTTCTGTCGACTGATCTTCTACGCTGGGCCCTTACGTTCGGTTGAGTGCAATTCACGCTACAGTATTGCAGACCGAGGTCGGCAGGTCAACGAGAGGGCCATTGGAGATAGAGAGAGAGGAAACCGCACGGTCATCGCTGAGTAGCAGATCCAATCGAAGATGGCCCAAGTGGCTGCAAGTGTGTCGGAGTGGCCGCCTCATGTAGAAGAGTCGTTGGACGGAACGTGGGTGTTTGTCTGTCAAACATCCTGCAACTGCGCGATCGACGCTGAGGCTTTCCTTCATCCGTGCGTCAAAGTCGCAAAAGAGCGCGCGGACGTATCCCTTTCTAACTTGATCAACTGTATATAATGATGATGAAAGAGGTTGCTCAAATGAGCATGACATCTTTAGATTGACCCATTTTAACTAATAACCTGTGCAGTGAGATACATATGTTCACAGGAAGACCCAATCTTTTGGTAATGTTGACGGATCCAAGATGGAAGAACTTTCGCCACCTGGTAGATAACGCGAAGGCGTGGCCTTCAACTTGGCTCCCATGTCTCTCGAACTGTATTATAATAGAGTTCTTCACACAAACGAACACAATCCATCCGAGCAAAGGCGAGCATGATCCTGGGAGCACAATCGCGGTCGGTTGCTCAAGAGAGCAAACGATAAGATCATTCGTCATGACCGTAAGCTTCAACGCTCAGAGCCGATTTGGCCGATTTAGTAGAGGCGCGGCAGGTTGGTTTTGCTTGTGGATAGCATGCCACTTGCATCATCAGAATGCAAGCAGAAATTTGCAAACGAAAACAGAAATCTTTAGCCACTTGGTTGTACACTCCGACAAAATATTGGATGGATGGAGTGCGGCCAAAGGCTCTTCTACGGCTGGCTCGGAGCCAGCCGATCACGGTAAAAGGTGATTCATCGATAGCCACATAGAGACACGCTGGGATAATTTGGGGTTGGCCAGAGGGTCCATTATTGGATAATCCATTGAGCATGTAGCGGCATTTTTGATCCCATTCAACAAAGTATCCGTAGAGTAGCATGGTTGATGGTTGTGATTGTCATTAGCACGGCAACCTGGCGACTGTCCAAGCAGTTGCACAGCCATCCACATCACAGCAGGGCGCATCCGTTGGTAATGCGCACGCGCACTGACAGATACGATATGAAGCAGGGACTCGCTCACAAGACAGAATTTCGCAGGGATGTTTGCAGACAATGGTCGCGCCGCTCAATCTGGACCAGTGAAAGGGAGCGCGAGAAACACGAAGACGTCGCCACCAACAAAGACAAGCAAGTCCTGGGTTCAGAGCAAGTCGCTTCCTGCCCGCCTTGTTTGCTTGCTTGTGGGTTCTCGTCTCATGGTAAGCCAACAAGCGTCCAACGCAAACGACAGCAGCAGCTTTCCCTGCCGCGTCCTGGAAACCGCGGAGCTTCAGCCTCCGCCCCGTTTCTTGTGTCCTGTCCACCCCAATTCATCCCCACATTCTGACTCCTCAGCCCAAGAGACAGAAACGCTGCAATGGCTGAGGACGAGAGAACAAGCGACATGCAACAGCCACACAGACTTGCCCTCTCAACAGTGCCATTTTGCAGTTTTAGTGCGCGGAATATTTTATGGGAATATTGTATCCAATATAAACTCTAATAACATGAGCAAATCCAACATGTTTGTTTGCGGCCACATGTTATGGACGCCAGTGAAAACCTTGTGCTCCAGAGAGATGCTGAATGAATAGAGAGAGAAAAGTGAGACCTCTGCTCTCTCCAGTCTGCTTGGGGATTGCCAACGCACGAGTAAGCATCACTCGTAATCCACAGGAGATGGCGAAACGCCGCCAGCCGTGAAGAACCTTGAGGCAAGCACGCGTGACAACTTTTACTATAAGAGCATCTCCAAAAAGCGTCCAACCAAAGTGCGAAGAGAAGGTATTCAAGACCGAAACTCTTTAGAAGAAAGAGTGGTCTCTCTCTATTTTTTCTTCGTGTGGGTGGACCTTTCTTAGAACCAACCAAAACTTCGAGGTCCATTTTTGATTGATGATCCACAATTCAAAGCAATATTACATATATTTGTATTGCTTCGAATTTTGATAGCGCTTTCTAAACTCTGTAAGAGAATTCTCATATCCACATATATGAGCTCTTATAGTGTTACAGGAGAAGAAGAAGAAGTAGGGAACTTTTGACTTCCACTCTTTGTAATGGCAAGTAATGCAAACCGGGAAACCACAAAAATTCTGAGTGCGGCACCGCAATTTGAGCAGCACCATACTGTAGTTGCTGTAAGGTACATGTACTTGCGATCAACACTGAGTGGATAGTCCCGATCGCGCAGATCGTTCACTTCGCTCCTTCAATTTGACAATCATCCCTTGTTCACAAGAAGCTTACAGGTTTTCAGGACTGGTCGCGAAATTAGAGTTGCCTCACAGTCAATTAATATTGTAGTGCGCTAAAGCTGCCACAACAGATTTGGGGAGCTCGCATACCGGCCACCGAATGGAAAAGACAATAAATTCTCATACTTGGAAGCAAACTCCTCTGTGTACAGGAGGGATTCCCTGATGGCGGCTATTTGTTCTAAAGCAAACCTGAAAACGACGGACTTGTACAGTAGAACCTCTCTATGTACATGGCACCAGGAGAGCGGGTTTTTCATGCATACTGTATCATCTTCTTTCAAGCAGTCTCCGAAAGTTAACCGATGTATTCTCCCATTGTTGTTGTCGTAAACCTTGATTCTCTAATTCTTCTAACACGCCATAGATGATGTCTTGATCCACATAGAAGGTAAATGAGAGGGTGAGTTTGTTACGTTGATCGCTGATCCTGGCGAGAAAAAAATCGGCAAGCTGTTAGCTATTTGGACAGCTCTATTCTAACCATTCATTTTGATCAAAGGGGGCTGAGTCTGAGAGAAGACACGTGTGAGGTTGTTTCGTAAGGACTCCCGCGTAGTGGTTTCACTATTTAAGCCGTTTGACGAGGTTGATTTTGTACTTTGGGAGATAGCTTTGATAATTTGGGCACTTTTGTATTGGATTTTGTATGGTCGCAATCGATTCTCGATACTAGTATGCATTTTTGACCACAATAGGTATGCATGTGCTTATCGAGAGGTTCTGCATGGCCTCCTAACATTTTATTAGAAAAAAGTTGGGAGACGGAAATATCCATGCACTATATATAAACATCCATGCATCCAGTTTGGGAGGTTCTAGCTTTTTAGCTTTTAGGATTTTCACATAAAACAAGCCAATTAATAAATGGACTTTGATCGAGGGAATACCTTTTGGAAATTTTTTGCCTCAGTCTTGTATCAGTTTTTAAACCAACATCTTTTAAGAGGGGGCTCCAAGTCATTTGCGATTTTTAGCCAGTGAGCATGTCTACTGTACCCTGAGGAGTGCCACTATATGCGGATCCCACTGTACAGGTCGAGAAGGTGGTCTCGCCACTCTTGCCAGATACCAGCTGGTTCCCGTCGATTGGAGCTCTTCATTCTGCAGCCCTTGGAGGGAACGCCTGGTGTTTCTAATCGCGCTCCATCTCTCTCCGTTCATATTAGCGGAACCCACCAGGCAGCGGCACTGAACCCTCCACGTCATCGCTGGCCGATTGATTCATTCTGCAATAGGCGGCGCCTCGGCGAGACGTGACAGATCACCACACAGGACTCGAGTCACCCAATATCAACAGAGTACCATGCTGGACACCGCGGCCGAAGATCAGTACAGCGTCCGGTTCACGGCCGAGCCGCTGCGCGAGATGGAGTGCCAGGAGCTCGTCGCGCAGGGCAGGACCGACTTCGAGAGGCTCTTCGCGAATGTCCGCTTCGCCATGGGCTCGGGCTTCGGCACCAAAGTGCGCTCGTCGGCGCGCTCGACGCGCGCGATCATCTGCGTACCCACGCAGATCCACGCGACGATCCCGGAAGTCGCCGAGGTGTTCTTCAGCGACCGCACGAACGCCGCGATCGGCTTTGCGCAGTCGCAGGCGATCTACAACTTCCTCGAGCCGAGCGCCGACCACCCGCTGCGCTCCTGCGGCCTGCGCTGGTCGCTCTGGCACTCGCCCTCCAAGCTCATCCGCCAGCGCGACATTTGCTACATCGAGGTAGGTAATGATTGGCGTTGTGTATTGTATTCGTGTATTCGTGTATTCGTGGAATGGTGTACATGTACTGACATTGCGTATTGTAACTCGTGGACACCAACCAACAAACAGTACATGGACACTTTCGTGGACGAGAACGGCCGCCGCGGCTGGGCGCGCTGCACGCACTCGATCCGCCACCGGAGCTGCCCGCCGCTCGTCAACTCGCACAACATCGTGCGCGCGCACCTGGGCTGCTCCGGCACGATCTACACTGAGAGCGACACGCCGGGCGTGCTCGACGTCATCACGCTCTACGACTGCGACACCAAGGGCGTGCCGGCGTGGATGACCAAGTTCGCCGCGCTGCGCAAGGCCAAGAATGCGCACTTGCTCGAGCACCTGATCCGGCTCGCGCGCGCCGCGACCGACTCGCTCGTCGCAGACTTCACCAAGATCGAGCCGCAGAAACCCGAGAAGGCGTGCTTTGGCTGCGGCGACGTGCTGCCAAAGTGGAGCGTCGCGGGGCGCAAGTGCCGCGAGTGCCACGAGCCGCTATGCAAGAGCTGCAATGACATCGTGTACTGCGCGATCGAGGGCGGCAAGAAGCTCAACCGCATTTGCATGCACTGCGTTGACCGGTTCCTCGGCGAAGGCGGGAACGAGCGCCGCATCGACATGTTCACGGACTCGTCGTCGCAGCGCTCGGGACAAGACGGCAGCCCCATGACCCCCAGACGCAACTTCTCTCGGAAAGGCTCGGACGCGTCGTCCCATCGCTTGACCAAGCGGCTGAGCGATTCGCCGCACTCGGGGCCGACCACCGACGGCGCGGGACTGGAGAGCCCGACACCCTTGCTGGAAGGCAACGCGACGTCGCTGATCTATTCGTACCAGCAGCCGCCTCAGGCTCAGCAGCAGCGTTCCCACCAGCAGCCTCAGAGTCAAGCACAGCCTCCGGTTCAGCGTGTACGTCATCCGCCCCAGAGGCAACAGTATCATGGACACCACCAACCTCAGGTTCAGCCCCAGGTTCAGCAGCAGCGTCACTACCAGTCCCAGGTCCAGCCACCCCAGGTCCAGCCTCAGGTCCAACAGTATCAACAGGTTCGTCAGCACCAGGTCCAGCCTCAGGTCCAACAGCATCAGCAGGTTCGTCAGCAGCAGGTTCCCCACCCGCACCCTCGGTACGTGCCCGTGCCGCTGGTGCCGAAGGAGAGCCCGGCGCTGATCAACCTGGGCGTGTCGCGATACAAGGCCAAGAAGAGCGGAGACGTCGATCTCTCGTATCTGTCAAGCTTCAAGAGCGTCCACGCGCACTCGTAGCTTGAGCGAGTGAGTGGACCAACCGATCGAAGGACGGTCCCTAGAGCTCAGGCTTTAGGCTCACTCAGGCTCAGACCCAAGGTCACTGCAGAGCCCACCCAGGGCTGTCTGTGAGAGGTCTGTAGCGAATGTGCCTCATTTTTTTATTGTCGAGTACGCACTCGTATTCGGGTAGCCCGACGACATGTTGTAGTGTGCAAAGTAGA
>JAASGK010000682.1:0-18254 GCA_023334195.1 Globisporangium emineosum
CCCCCCCCCCCCATGCGTTGAGCGCTTACCTGGGCGACGTTCTCGCAGCGCTCTCCATGCGCACCGCGGTTGGTGCTGTCGCTGTCACTATCATTGCCACGCGTCAATGCTTACTGCGTCTATCAATTGTGAAAATGATACCCGCACTGAGTGTCAGCACTTCAAGTGCAACTTGATGTACTGTATTGCGTTGTCTAAGTTTTGATTTGCACCATCAAAGACTTAAAAAAAGAGCCAAAGAAATCTTGGTGCTCAATATCAACTTAATTGAGAGATTGCTGTACCTGTGCACCCATTTTCAATCACGGAAATGTATGCTGTTTGATAGGATTCTGAACCTGGAAAGGTCGTCGTCTCCACACGCATTCATTCACATCCAGCAAAAGGAAATGGACGTGACGACAGCATCACAATCGCTTCACGACTCGGAGAAAGAAGACAGTGGTTCAATCATTGGCCTCAGTACTGTAGACGACGCTGCTGCTGCCGCCACTTCGCCTAATGACGCTGACGTCAAAGCTACCATTGAAGATGCAACCGACGAGCTCGTGTCCTCAGAAGCCATCGCCTCTGCCCCTGCAAAACCCGTCGTGGGCGTTCGCACACTTGATGACCGGTCCAAGTATCATGGCGAGATCAGTAATCTCGGCGAACCGAATGGTGTGGGTGTGCTGGATTCGTGCTTTGGCTCCAAGTACGCAGGTGAGTTTCATGATGGGAAGAAGCTCGGCTACGGTGTCCAAGTGTACATCAATGGCTCCACGTATGCCGGCGAGTTCGTAGATGATCATCCGAGCGGGTACGGCGTCCACACCAGTCCTTTCGCCGAGAAGTACCTGGGTCAGTGGACTGAATCAGCTCGACATGGCATTGGAGTTTGCGTGGAGTCCAATGCAGAGCTCGTGTTTGGTCAGTTTGCAGACAACGAGCGTGATGAAGCAGCGAACGTGCCGTGGGAGAGCGTTCAGGAGCACATGCAACGAGTGCTCATTGCTGAGCGTCGCGCGTTGCGTAGCCAGGAGACAGCGCGAGAGCGGCATCTCCAGGCGGTCATTGAGCAGCTGAGCGCTGTTGGTAAGTGTCTGCTTTGCGTTGTGTGCGGTGGTGGAATGCTCAGCGGTCGTCTAATACTTAAATGTGCCATCGATTGTATCCCATTCCCAAAAGAAAGCACCAGCTTCCAAGACGCCGAGCAAATCGCGCAATTTGAAGCACAAGAGCAGCTGGAGCTCCAGCAATTCGTCAAAGAACAAAATGAGTTCGTCGCCGAGGTTGAGCGCGTTGCAGACATGCACAAGTTCAAAGAAGCTGAGCTCAAGCAGCACCAGAAGCTGCTGCGCGTGGAGATCGATACAAAGTCAAGGGAGCTCTCGTTCGTGGCCAAGTTCTGCTCATTAGCGACCGAGCGCAAGGCGCAGGTGGAGGACGCAGAACGCACGCTGCACATGCTGCAGGCGCAGCTCCACGTGCTCCTCCAACTTCAACAAGAACCTGTTGTTCAAGGAGAAGCATCAGAGTAAACACCTCTTTTCAGCCAATCATGCACAAATTATAAGGTATTTTGACCAATCACAAGCAGAAACGTTTCAACTGACATTTCGGTGCTGCAAAATCTATGAGCGCAGTTGACTGAAGCGAGGGGGAGAATCTCATTCACGCTCAAGTAGCTGCAGCAACAGCAATGGAGGAGGAGGCAACGACGATGGTGGCCAACACGACCAAGAAAGAACGCGTGGCGGTGCTCAGCATGAACGTGAGTGTGTTATCGAGTGTGTGGGTACGTCTAAGCTACAAAAGGCGTGCTTGGTTCTAATTTGCATGCCTCTTTGTACGTGCTCACCAACAGATCTTTGCGCGTCCCGAAGGTATCCACAGCGGCAAATGGTTCAGCAATGGGGATTACAAGGACCTGCGCGTCTCGCTGCTGCTGCGCAAGATCAGAGACTTTGATATCGTCATACTGCAGGTGGGTGATGTATATGGTGCCAGCATTGCTGTTAAGGATACACCTTTGTACTAATTATTGATCCGTGTGATTCACACTTTGTTGCGTGTGGGCTCGATAGGAAATGTTCGAGGTCGGAGTGCGACAAAAGCGGCTCATCCGGGAAGCTAAAAGCATGGGTTTCAAGTACCATTGCGGCTCTGTATGGGTACGTGCGTTGCCTTCTTAATCTTTGCTTGTAAGCCACCTCGAACAGGTATTGATGTGTTAAATTGGCATTTGTGTTTGATTTGCTACAGCCGAGTTTAACGGATCGCTACCTGATCGACGGTGGTCTGTTAATCCTCAGCCGATTCCCGATTGTCGAGCGTGGTCAGCATGCGTACACCCAGGGCTCTGGCAGTGACGGCATTTGTGCCAAGGGTGTCCTCTACGCGCGCGTCCAGCTTTCGCCGGACTTGGGCGACTCGCTGCATGTTTTCACGACGCACACGCAAGCCGGCGACCGCATCAAGGAATACTCGATCCGTGCCGCGCAGCTGAAGGAGATGCAGAGGTTTATCACGCGCACGATCCGCGATGACCGCGAAGCACCAGTGCTGATCACTGGGGATTTCAACTTGGATGCGCGCCACAACCTCGCGCACGACGCGAAAGCGGTATTCCCAGTATCGACACTTTGCCTCGAGAGCGAGGTGTACAAGCAACTGGTGCGCGGTTTAGAGAAAGCGCTCGGTTCGGGACGTCGCGTGATCGACCTCATGAAGCTCCATGACTCGACGAAGGTCGGTGATGCGGTGCACCCAATCACAAATGGCGACGGCCACTCGTCGCTCGTGCACACGTCGGACCCTTACTCCCTCGACAAAGACGGCAAGTGCATCGACTACATGTTCTTCAGCCCAAGCAGCCGCGAGCGACGCACGAGTGTTGGCGACACACCGAACTTCCAGCTGCGCATCGTCGAGTCCCGTACCACAGTCGACCACTGCGACGTCGCGCCGCTGGTCGACAACCAGCCGCTGCCGATCACCCACCTGTCAGACCACTATGGGCTGCGCGCGGAGTTCGAGCTCGAGATCACCCCTGTCGCGCACCCGAACGGCACTCCCGTGGACCACAGCACGCCGCTGTACGAGCTACTGCAGCTCTATTTCCCGCAGCGAGCGTTCGCGCAAGCCCCGCAGCGGCTCTGGATGTGGAAGCTGATCATCGGGCTGCTCACGATCGTAGGCGCCACGATCACGGTGGTGAGTGTGGTCGGAAGAGTGCTGCACTCGTCAATCGGACTAGCGTAGCCTTGGGTATTGATAACCTTGCGCGTGTCGGTCAGCCAACCATTACCAAGACAAAAAAACGAGCGTTTATTTGCTTTCTTGTGTTTCTCTTGTTTCGCGTTTTCTTTAAAGTTCTATGCGGACGAAGCTGCTGGTCTGCAGCGGAAAAAATACAAAATTTAACTTGCTGGAGTGGGCTGTGAACTGGAAGCATGCGCCACTGGGGACTCGTCGATTCGATTGCCTGCTGATGGTGCTGCTGCTTCTGGTCTTGACTCCGGGCTCCGACAATGTTAGATACCCACCCAAATGGTGGACGACTACTGTGTATAACTAGGGGACGACTTGGAGGCGCTCGCGTGCTTCTTAGTTCGCAAACACCTTCTCGAAGTGCGCGATCAGGTGCTGCGCGACCGCGAAGGAGAACACGAGCTTTGGGCCGACGACGCTGAGCTTTGGCACGAGACCCTTGAAGAGCGCGCCTGGGCCTTCGTTCTTGAGCAGGTTCTTGATCACAGTCACGCCGCTCTCTGGCGAGTCGAACGGGCGCGACTGCACGCGGGTCTTGATCACATCCAGTGGCTGCGCGACGATGATCGACGCGGACGCTCCGGAGATCGACGCGACGAAGTTCTGGAAGAACGTGGCTTCGTTAAAGTTCTCCAAGTTGAAAATGTACTCCTTGGCGACAGCGGAACCGCCGAAGAGCGCGAACGAACCTGGCGCGTTACGCGCCGCAGTCCAGCCCGCGCCACGGTAGAGCGCGAATCCCTCCTGCTTGGCGATCTGCAACAAACCACGGCCAGCGATGGCGTCCGGGTTGGTTTGCGCGCGGATCTTGAGCACATCCAGTGGCAAGAGCGCGATCTCACCGATACCGATGAGCGAACCGGCGGTCGCGTGCATCATGGTCTTGGCGTTACGATCGCCGAACGTGCTCTTGAAGAATTCCGAGTGGTTCTTCGTCATGTAGTCCTTCACGACCGGCTGGCCGCCGAACTTGTAGATGCGCTGCGAGACCTTGTAGCCCGCCGCGAAGCCGAGGCCCGGGAAGAGCGAGCGGTAGCGCTGCAGGAGCGGCTTGTCGTGCGCGTCGCGGAAGATGACCTTGGAGAAGCCGCTGAGGCCCTGCACCGACTCCTTGTTGGTCATCAGGCGCTTCGCGACCGTGTCCACCGGGTGGAAGATCATGAGCTCCATGATGCCCGAGCTCGTCGAGCCGATGAGACGCGCCGCCACCTGGCCCGCACCGAAGCTGCCGCTGTCCGAGGAGTGTGCCACCATTGCTGATCTGTGTGTCTGTGTGTCTGTGGTCGCGCGAGTTGCCGATTGATGGATAATGAGCGCTTGCTTGGGCGCGGGCGGCAAAGAAATGGATGGAGCCGCAACTTCGTGTGTGGTGGTGGGCCGCCTCGAAAAAGAGCTGCTCGAGAAAGGCCGACCATACAAAAGACTCCTTCAGAATGCCACGGCGCGCGAGTCATCCGGGACAACTTGAAGTTCAGTGAGGCGAAGGGAATCAGCATTCGCTCCCGAACCCGACGTGCAATTCAAAGAATTGACGACAGCATACAGAACGCAAGTGAAGTGGTCGAGTCCACGTGGGTTTTGGAAGGGTGGACTCGACGTGGCGCAACGTTAAGGCAACGTAAAGGGTGTCCATGAAGCAAAGATACGCAGCAAACAAATCCCAATTCAAAAGTCGCGCAACGTGAACGCAACGTAAAAGTGAGACGATGGAAACGCAAGCTAAACGCAACGTAAAAAACGTGTTGCGTTTCAGTGGCATGTGAGACCATATCTCGGTACCGGACTTGAGAGACATACCCAACATCTCGAAAATGGTCCGACATTAGTTCAAAGAGACCCTGCAACAATTTAAAGAGATGCGGCTGCCAGACGACCAAAATAACCTGCAAGTTTGGCGCATCAGAGGCACTTTGAGAGAATGCGCGAGAGAATGCGCGAGAGAATGCGATGCCAGTGCTTTGTAATGCGCTGGAATTGCTCCTTTATGTGGATGCAGCCGACTGCAAATTGGCGAGTTGACTTGGCGGTGGCGGATGAATGCGCCTGAGCTGCGCACAGAGAGTTCTGACTCTGGATTGGATTGATTCTCGCATTTCCGAGGCAATAGCATAGTGTCGCTTCATGGGCACTCTGTATACTTTGATACGTATGAACAATCAAACTCAATGCACAGCAACAGAATCAGGTTCGCCAATGGCAAATTGTTGCGATTGTTTCGTTATGGGTTGGTTAGCGTGGAAAGATGCGACCGACTGCTGCTTGCTAACTGGTGGCTCGTCGACGCTTTCCTCCTCCACTGACTTGCGATTTATTTCTGTTTGGCGTCTCTTCTGTTTACGACCGACGGTATCTCTTCTTCTTCACATACACTTCACACGTTCTCTGCACATTGCATTGTCACGCGTGGGGACACTTACTTTAACTTAGCTGGCGCAAGCTCGACCTTCTTGAGCGACTCGACATGGAGCGGCCCCGCCCGCGAGCGCACGAGGTAGCGGTCCTTGAACATCACTTCGCACTTGTTCGTCGTCTTGATCTCCTTCGACAGCGTCTCCCAGACCTTGTTCTTCTTCATCTGGATCGCCGTCACCGGCTCGACGAGCTCCTCGCCGACCGCGTACACGCGCTCGCCGACTTCGGCCTCCGGGCTCGGCTCTAACAGCTCGTACTGGCCCTTGGGGTTCATGACCGCGAGGATGACGCCCTGAGACTTGACCTTCGCGACCTTGAGCTGCTTGAGGTTGCACAGCACGACCACGAGCTTGCCAATCACTTCTTCTTCGGAGAAGTAGGGCTGGTGCTCCATCACCATCTCGAGCACGTCGCCCTTACCGATGTCCACCTTCTCGATGTAGTGGCGCTCCGAGGTCGAGTGGGCCACGGCTTCCAGCACCTTGCCGACTCGCACGTCGGCCTGCGCGAACACAATGGGCGAACTGTACACGTCGGACTTGACCATCTTGTGAGGTTGGGTGGGGGGAGGTTGAGCTTGGGGAGCTTGGAAGGCTTTCGGAAAAAGCTTGGACTTGGAGGGTGTTCCTTGGATGAGGCTTGAGCGCTGCAAAGAAACTTGGGGAATGAGCCCGAGAATGGAGCGAGAGAGAGAGAAAGAGAAAGGGCTCAACACCTCAAGGGCCAAGAACGTGGATCTCTTTAACAGAGAGACGCTCGCATGGATGCAAAGAAGGCGTTGAAGCCCGAGAGCTGCTGCATGGAGCAGCGGAGGAAGGCAGCAGCGGACCGACCGACAACTTCAACCGGCGCTTCCTTTTTAAATGCGCGCGCGCTGATTGGCTGCTTGATGCATCCGTACACTCTGATTGGTGGAGGAGATTTAAAAGCAACCTCTGAGACTTGATAAAAAGCGCGTGTCTGTGAGGTGTGTGCTGGAAATGACACATCGCCTCACGCGTGGCGGACTGAAATGGTGTTGGGTAGAGCATGGGTGTGGTATTGAGAAGATCATGGATCAGCCAGCTACTGTGCGATAGAAGCTCACCGCACGCTGCTGCTGTGTGGATTGCTCGTCAATGGGGTCAAGTCAATTCAAAAAGCCAGGACTTGGCGTCAATCGAAAATCAACCCTTTTGTGAAAGGTCGTTTTCATTTGGTCTCACTATACTCAGCTGTTGGGCTTTCGCATTCAATGTCGTATCAGGGGAGATGGGTAACCTCTGAAATTTTATACAGGTTGAAGTTGTCTGCGACAAGTGATGAGCCCGTCGATTTTTTGGAGCCGAATTGAGACCGTCACTTGAAATTAGGAATTTACAAATCTAGTCTTACATGGTCATTATGGAACAACTCAAATTGCTAAATCTCACACGAAGCAGAAATGCTGGATGAAGGACTACAGCTCCTTGCGTTGCGCAGCGAATGCAGCTGCATCCACTCACACGTACGGTAGCTGTGTGTTGTTCCGCTGCTGTCAATTCGTTTACAGAACTGTCTCTTCGTATCGTTTGCTGCGTGTGAAAATATCATAGAGCAAGTGGAGTAGACGTATCCAATGGGGTTGGATGAGGTTCTACTGTAGACGGCAAGTCTAGTCTTGATACCATTAGACTCGTTGTCGGGTGCACAATACTGTTGGAGAGCTTGGATGCTCTTGCGTAGCCGAGGTGCACCGGTAGAGGTAGAGGCCAAAAACCTGGAGAGTACGCTAATGGAGTGCCAAGCACTGAAGGAACCCTTCGTGAAGAGACCAGTCATGGTTGGACGGCTAGTAGTAGTAGCGCCACCAGAGCTGGAGGACACGCTGGCGCAGTCCAAGGAGATGGAGTGACGTGAGCATGAGGTTGTGCTCTAAGTGGCATCAGCGCAGGGGTGGACTCCCGGCTGGGTTGAGAGCGGCTCATGTTGATGTCCTTTCATTTCAGAGCTTTTCTGCTTCGTGTGCATGGTATTTTCCCAATAATGACCAGGCCTAGATTTGTAAATTCCTCATTTCATGTGACTAGAACCAAAACATCTTTTGTTGTGCAAAGACAGGAAACCGGATAAAAAATACATTTTTGTCATGTCTTTGTTATACAAGGGATAGGTTGTCTTCAGGACATTTTCCACAGATTAACTTGTATTTTGTGTGCGTACGTTGGAAACTATCCTAAAGCATAAAACGTCATTTTCCAATTACAGTGTTTAGGGTTGTGGGTAGGGTTGCAGTGTGCGTGCATATTTTTCCACTGTTACAAAGCCAAGTCAACAGTGCCACCCACATAAAAACCACATTGTTTGCAAAAATTGAAAAGACAATGTTTTTAAAATCATTTTGTAAAGTCCACCATGTTGTGTGCACCACATTAATCTTAGTCGATGTTCGTCGATATTCGCACTAACGGTTTTAGAACGTCAAGGACAAAAAGAAGTGGGCTAAAACCCTCGTAATTCTAAATTGTCTCAAAAATTATTCTGCGTATATTTGAAGTGAACAGGACTTTGCACATCGAAAGTTTTTGCTGTGATGGCGCCAAGTTGCCAAATTGAAAAAGGCAGCACTGTGGAAATGGTGACACTCAAGAAGCTGGTCGGGTCGCACAGCGAAGTGCACTACGAGTGCATGTACACGAAGAACAAGACGCAGAAGCGCAAGGTGTGGCACGACGGCTTCGTGTCACTCAGCGCGTCGCGCAAGCTCGTGCTCTTTGAAGATATACCGCCCGACGGTGCGTTTCGGTTTCCGCAATTACCGAGACGAGGAGGTTGGTGTGTTGCTATGTTGACGATGGCTAATGGCTCTTTGGGATATGTGTGTGCATGTTGCAGGGAAGGTGATCGATGAAGCCAAGATGACCCCTTACGACTGGGATCGAAAAGACGAAGAGTTCATCAATGTGCCCAAGTGAGTCCGTCCGTCGCTCTTTACGACCAATGCAGCTATCGAAAGTGCACTAACGCGACCTCGCCATCCACCGCGCAGGTTCCTGGTCGAAATCATCAACGAGACGCCGATTAACATCCAAGGTAGTGGGGGCGATAGCGCTAGCAGATATCCTGCATACCCTGAATCTGTGAAACCCGAATCGGTCGTGCCTGATGCCGACCTGCCGCCGCCGCGCTCGATGAACTCCAAGTTCAAGGTCCCCGTGAGCAGTGGAGAAAGTGGACCTCCTCCTCGACTGGTCACTCGCCCCGGTGGCTCCAGACAGCCCCCGCTTGGTCGAAGTGGGTACACAAAGCCACTGCACACCGTCAACAAGAACCTCTTCGACTTTGACCGCAACCCGACGTCCGAGTGGGAGTACCAGCCGAATGCGATCAACCGCAGCGGTAAGTTCTGTGTCCCGTGGAACACTGTCAATGTGGGGGAGGGGGGGATTTGTGTGGTTGACCTGCTCGTTTTGCTCATGTGAACAGCTACCGAAGTGGCGGCGCTCTTCCACGGACAACGATAATGAGGAACACACACACACAAACGGACACGCCATAACATCAATCACGACATTTAATTTATATTACTCTTGGACCAGCGCTTCTACAATAAACGCTTGCGTACTCTTGATCATGAGCGAGGCGTCAAATTTGGAGCCGGCGTTCCAGCTCGCCGTGTAGCCACAATTAAGCAGCGACACACAATTCAGCGTGTGATATGCGCAGCACTCATACCTTGCGCTCGGCCAGCGGGATCGTCTCCCACGAGTCCTTGGTGCCCATGAGCGACTGCGAGTAGAGCACGTGGTCGTCCTGCTTGATCTCGTGGTAGCCGCTGCGGCGCCGGTAGATGCGGTACAGCTTGAAGAGCACGACGCAGAGCAGCACGACGACAACCCACGTAAGCACGTCGAGGACCACTTCGGCCGCGTTCACGTCCAGGAGGCTGTCGGCGGCGCCCGCGGACAGCGAGAGCGAGCGGGATGTGGACGCTGATGCTGCTCTTGATGCTCGCATGTCGGGGAAAATGAGATGAATCGCTTGCAAAATGTAAAGTAGGCGAAAAGCCCTTTTTACTGCTAGACTTGATTTGATCAACAATTGCTGTTCCGAGAGCCGATTTTTCGAGTGCCGAAGTTCTTCGACGATGAAGGAACAAACCGAAATGGCAAGAGGAAGAAGCGGTGACTTTACAGCGACAACGCGTCAACCTTCTATGCTTCCTAATTGCAATTGTGTGGATCCGGAGCGAGCCCGCCGAAGTGTATTTGGAAATCCTCCGAAGGCAGAAGTAGATGCTCCGGCGGGTCGAGAGAACGAGGCAGGCAGCAGCACTATCTGGGGGTCGATCCCACCCGCAGCTACTTTTGTACTTGGTGCTTGTTTCCAAGTGAGCAGGAACACTGGAGCCTGAGCTGGACGAGCTGTCCCGATTCGGACTCGCAGTGACCAAAGACGAACGCCTGACGGAGGGGGCATCTTGGGGGGAAAATGGGGGTTCTCTATTGTTTTGGATAGTTTATCTGTGCTTGGGTTGTGTTTATAAAAAATGATGGCTATGTGTCTGCTGCGTTTTCACATGCGCCTACTCCGTTCGCAGGCTTTCTTGTGTTGGTGGGTGGGTGGGTTCTGCATGCTTCTTTCTTGTTTCGTCGTGGAAAGTAACATCATCATTACTTGTTGTCCCCTTCGAGCTGGTTCTGGTCGATCTCGTCGTACGCAATGTAGGTGGCGTTGCCGACGCTTCCTCGGCGCGACCCGCTGCAGACCTGAGAGCGGCCCAGCTCGTCCGGTTGGTGGCGCGAGTCCAGGATGCAGCGCAGACAGACTCGCACACGCGTCGTGACTGTGTCGACCAAGATCGGCAGCTTCCGGCTGCAGCGTCCGCAGGTCACTTCGCCGCACAGACGACAGTTGTGGCGCTTGCGCAGAAACGAGAACCCGGCGTCGCACACGTAGCAGTGGTGGCGCGCCTCGCGCTTGATCCACTTGCCCTTCTCGAGGATCAGCTTGTGTGAGAAGCTCGCCTTCTCCGCGTAGCTGCGCAGGTTGCTCAGCCGCACGCCCGCCTGATCGAGCCAGTGCGAGCGCTTGGACGACGAGTACTTGCTCTTCGGATCCAAGTGCGAGGCGAACGTCACTTCCACGACGCCTGACACATCGGTCTCGCGTACGACGTACACCTCGCAGCGCAGAGAAGCGCGCACGTATTTCGGAACGGCGCGGTACTCTGGTACACGAATCGACTCCATGATGCGGTATCCCACAAGCTTTCCATCGGGCGTTGTGGACACATCCGTGTAGTCGAGGAATACGAGATCCAGCGGTGTGATGCCGAACGGGTTCTTCAGCGCCAAGTGCTTGAGTCCGCAGTGGAAATATCGTGACGCAGAAGATGGCACGCACTGTGCGAGCACGCTCGCTTCCAGCACGTTCTCTTCACCAACCAGGATTTTCTGCGCGTGGGCAAAGCTCTCGGTCGACTCACCTGCAGCCAGCAACGACATCACGTTCTTCACAGACGAATTCACTCGCGTCACGCCGCGCACTTCGCAGCGGCTGCGCTTGGACTTGTAGAGCGTTACGCCATGCTTGGTCTTCGCGTACTCCCAGTTGGATCCGGACTCGGACGGCTCCGCAAACGGGGTCTCTTCTTCCTGCAGCGTCGCGTTGGACGCGAACGCGAGCGCAATGCTGTGTCTCCGCTTAATGTAATTGAAGCAGCCCTGCTTCTGCGCCTTGCTCAGCTCCGTCGAGTCGCTTTTGTCGTCGAGGCTGTTTCGTCGCGTCTTGGTGTTGCCACTTCCCTTCGCCACTGGCTTCGCTGGCTCTGGGTACTGTTGGTTCTCACTCTCATCCTCAGTCGTGTCGTTATCGCCGCTCTCGTCTTCCTCATCGTCTTCATCGTCGCGCTCGTCAAAGTGCATCTCACGGTCGTACGTCGGCGTGAAGCTCGCGGGCAAACCGCCACCTCCCAGTAATCCGCCCATGCGCCGGTCCTGGTACGAAGAGCTCATAGCGCTGGTGACCGCGAACGTCGTGTGCTGTTGCGCGTTGCTGTAGCTGCTCGCTCTGCGTATCCGCGTCTGACCGTGCAGTTCGTTGTTGTTATTCGCCAGCATCTTGTTGCCGCTTGTCTTGTCGCTCTTGCGTCTGAAGCTGCCAACTGGTCACTGCGCTCTCTTGACACCTGCCTGACTGACTGGCGTTGCGCTTGCTTGATGTTCTATTCTTCCTTCAGTTCTCTTCTGTTGGCAGCTGCTGAGTGGTGGTGATTGTGCTATTTGAGAAATGAAACCACTCGCACTCGCTTCGGAGCTTCTGGGGGTGCCGAGAGTTCAACCCACCACGTGTTTGGTGTTTGTTGCCGCGTGCGACAGGCAGGGTTTGTGTTTGTTTGTCTGACTGGCTTGTGCCGACTGGGTGATCTGCTTGTTGACTTGTTTGCTTCTTGTTGTTGTTTTTTGCCGTGTCTTGCTCGCAACAAAAGAAGGAAGAGGAACAGTCGGGCTGTTTGGACGCGCGCCGTTTCAACAAGCGATCTGCGACGTGTGAGCACAATTGAACGACCGACTGGCTGATGGCTGATAGCTGGATTGGCTCAATGAGAAGATGGTTCGATACTTTTGGCCTGAGATGTAGTGAGCCAAAGCGGAAATGAAGGCGAGTGGCTTTGGTCCAAAGGCGCGGAAGAGGAGAGGCATGAGAACGAACGCCGGACGACCGGACTGGACGAATGGCGTAAAGAACCCACAATTTGGAAGCCATGTTTCCATACATCTGGGAGGATCGCGCGTCGCCAGATGGTGGTCGCACACGTAAAGACAGGTGCTTGTGCAGTTCAAGCAAAATGACGCTTCGAACACACGTCGCAGCTCTGATCGCAAGTGTGCGGGTTTACACAACAAGGTGTGAATGGCAGTTTTTAGTATTGACATATTACGAAGCGATTAGTTGGATGCACCGCATTTTAGAACGGAGGAATAGGCATGGGGTCGCTTTTTGGCATCTAGTGCAACGAGCAGATCCAGCTGGCGAAGTAGAAAAAAAAAGTCAGCAGCTCTTCAGCATGGCTTCTGCGAAAAAGATTGCAAAAGTGCTGAAGTCTCTCGCTTTACAGCAGTTTATATTTTATTGAATACCTGTTTAAAAAGCACTTATCACTAAATTTATAAGATTAAGAGCCTGTATACAGTAGCATTTGTAACAAATACCTATTTCATCAGGTTAAAAAGCCCAAAATCATTGCCAGTTGAAGGCCTTCGAAAATGCCGGATGCGATCTTTCCACGATCTGAAATGCGGTCTGCAAGGGCTGATGCATCATCAGCTGAATGACGGTACAAGTAGAGGTGGAGGTGGGGCAGAAGGGTCACTTGCTTGCTCACTCTCTTTCATTTCGTTCTTTCTTTCGAGTCGTGTGGGATATTGGTACCAGTGCAAGCGGTTGACAGCGTCGAGTCAACAATACGTCACGCAGAAGGGAGCAAGCCAAACAAAACTGGCTGCACAAATGTGCTTGTTTTTGCTTGTGCGGTCACAACTGGACTTGCTTACTCGCTCGTTGAACGGTACATACTATACAGATCTCGCGCGTGTTGGTTGCGGCAAAGAAAACCCTATCAGAATGGAGGTGAAGTGGCGAACTTCTTTATGTCTTCAGTTGCACCTTGTGGTGATGGCGCTTTGGAGGGTTTGTTGCTGTTGTTGCCTTTCTAGTGGGACGTCCACACTTGTTGCATGTGTGGCTATGGAAATCGCAAAGCAAGCAAGTATTCAGTGCTCGTGTTCGCAATGACTACTGTGGGACCATGCCATTCTTGTGTCCAGCAAGAGCAAGCACAGCCACACAAAGTATGCGATGCGAATGAGACGCATTTTCCATGATCGATTCCATTATTGGCCATTGACAACATAGTTTATTACCACCCATTGACAGAATAGAACCTGGCGGGTGTGGAAGCGCCGACAAGTCCGTGGCGCTTGTGTTCGCAAGCGCAGTCGCCAGTCATATCCTCATCAAGGTACTTCGAAGTAGAGAAAGTAAAAGTCGCCTCTGTGCAGACCTTTCACAATACAGTAACAGCATGTGCTTGCACAAATGACGATCGATCATAAAATGCGCCACAAAAAAATATTCAAAATATGCGCCACAGACTTGTTGCTAAACATTGTCAAGGACTGACTGCCTATTGTGTTAACTACAGAAGAAAAATGGTCGGGCAACGAGAGCCATGCGTGCGAGCCAGTCTTGCGAGCGAGGCTTCGCTTCGCTAGCTTGCTGCTTAGGCGTCGTTCTCGTCGTCGTCGTCTTCGTCGAACGTATCCTGCGGCACCGAGTAGAGGCGCACGACCGGCTTGTTCGGGTCCTTCATGAGCACGTACTTTCCCTCCGGCTGCTCCAGCATGAGCTCCGCGAGCATCTTGATCACGCCCCACATGTTGTTCTGGTTGAGCGCGATCTGGTTCGCGAACGTGTGCGGGTTGTACGACTGCGTGCCGAGCACCACGTGCGAGTACGGGTCCTTCGTGTTCACACGCGAGACGTAGCCGATCTTCATCTCGTCGATGCCGCTCAGCAGCGCCTGCGCCGTCCAGCGCGCGAGCTTGCACGAGTTGTTCTTGAGCTCGTTCGCCAAGATCGCACCACGCTATAACAGCAAAACAAGTGATAATTGGTGAGTGAGGTTGTTCATAAAATAAAATAAAAAATGACGGCTTGTTGGGATTTGGGGTTGTGGGGTGGGCCACGCAAGCACAAACAACATGCATCAATCAGCATGTAACAAATAATCCCTCAGCATTCAAAGAATATCCTCATTACCCGTGTCATTGACACAGGAAAATCCGAATAGCGTATATGTACAAAGTACAACATCACAGGGCACAACAAGCAAGGCAAACAAATGCAGCGAACTCTCCTCAATACAAAATCTCTCCTCACCAAGAGTGTAGGAATAGCGTATATAAAATAGGGCATTCATCGAGTCCACACACAACAGAACACAACACACCACACACCAATGCAATACACAATGCACAATGCAAATACACACACACAATCCGCATCCAGTATCCCACAACCAACAAACAAATTGACAAGCAAAGCATAAAATGCGTACCTGGGAATCAATCTTCTTGCGCCACTCGATGCTGCCGGCGAGCTTCGGGTCGTACTCGTTGAGCGCGTACGCCGCGACGTACTGGTCGGCCTCCTTCTTGTGCGAAATGCCGTGGATCTCGCAACGCGTGACGAGGTTCAGGCCGTTGCCGAGCTCGAACTTGCGGTAGCGGTACGCGTAGGTAGCAGGCGTCGAGTCGTCGCTCGCGAACGGGTTCGGCTCGTCGAAGTCCTTCTTGTTGGCCGTGGCCTTCATCATCTGCTGCGACAGGTTCTGGTTGATCATCGTCGCCTCGAGGCTCAGGCGGTCGGGGTGGTTGATCGAGTCCGGGTCGTCCGACTGGGGCGGCTCGCTCGCGTTCTCGTTCACCGAGACCAGGTCGAACGTCGACTGGTCGCGCTTGTCGAAGAACACCATGTTGTTCACGCGCTGCACGACAATGTCCCATGGGAACACCGAGCGCGAGCTCGCCATCAGGTGCGCCAAGATCGCGTCCGTCGCGAACACGTTCGCCTCGCCCTTGGTCGCCAGCTCCTCGATGACCGGGTCGTCCGTCGTCGTCACGTAGTAAAAGTCGCGGTCGTCGTAACGCTGCACACGCAGGTTCGACTTGCTCGTCACACGGTCGAACGCGTTGTCGTACTCGTTCAGCGAGCCGCACCACTTGATGTCTTCGACGTTTGGCACGTTCGCCTGCAGCTTGGTCAGCTGCTGCAGCTCGAACTGCTCGAGGATCGTCCAGCTCGCCTCGACCTTGACGGTGGCGATGCGGTCGACCTTCTGCTCGTCGCGGCGGCGGCCCGTGAACATGCGGCGCGCGTTGCTCAGTCTGTCCCAACGCTTGTTCTGCTTCTGCTGGCCCTTCATACGCAGCTGCGCAGACGAACCGCCTGGCGCGTTCGCATCAGGAGCGCTCGCACCAGGACCGAAGCGGCGCGCGGCGAACGAGCCACCGCGGCCGCCGAAGCGCTGCTGGTTCCACGTTGGGCGGAGACGGTCGTTGTTGCCCTTTGGACGCGAGCCCTTGGCCGTGTCGACCAGCTGGAACGTGGCGTCCTCGACCGCGTCGTGCTTGTACTGGAACTCGGCGTTCACGCCCGACGGGTCGCGCGTGTAGCGCGCATTGCGCGGCGCGTAGTTGGAGACAAAGTCAGCGGCCTTGCCGAGCTTGTCGCCCTTGTTGAACGGCGCGTACGGCACGTTCAGGAACTGCTCTGGGAGCGCGGTCGGGCCCCAGCCGTTGCCGTTCACGTCCACGTGCGGAGTGTTGTACGACGCCATTGCTCTCTCTTCTCTGCTGCTGCTTGTCGATGAGGTGGATGGATGGATCTCTCCTCTTCTTGGCCTTCCCCCTTTCACAACGTCCAAACAGCACACAGCCAGCCAATTCGGTTTTCCGGAGCTGCTACCACCGATTGCAACAGCTGAGGTATTTTGCCACCGTCTGGGTCACTATTTTCGCCACCACTGAGAGTTCGTTAAAGTGCGCTTTACGACTCTCCGATACAAAATGATCAACAACGGATAAAACCTTTCTAAATGGATGTCCATTTAACAAAGTTCATCCATTTATTTCCTCCCTGGCCCACTAACCAGTATAAATTCCTTATATAGACATGTGAGAAAAGAATAAATAGTGTTATGACCCAGCTTGGTGCCAGTTGCTTTTCAGTTTGCGATGGCACGCATCCTGCTGCGGGCACATGTTGGCCGAACCTTAAAAGGTAAATATCAGGGGCCTTGCTAGCTCGCTCTTTTAAGGAGCGAGCCAGCAAGGCCCCTGATATTTGCTTCTCCTCCAGCGCCAAAGTGCTCATTCCGCTCATTATTTGCGCCGCATTCGCACGCAAAAGCAGACAAAACGTTCGTTCATATCGCACCGAGCATTCGCTCGAATTCCTCTTGCAAAAGCGGCATCTTCCCATCCGTGTGACTCTTGTTGCGCCTCCCGTTGCGTAATCAGCCAGCTGTGTCTCTCTATTTGAAAGAGAAGCAGAGGAAAACTTTGGAGCTCCTTTTGATGCGCGTCCCGTGTGACATTGAAGAACTAACCGTACCAGCAACAGGCACACCGAGCACCAGCTCGGCCGAGCCATTACGCTGCGTTCTCGCGCCACTCTCCGACTTGCCAGCCCCGCGTCAATCACCCGCGCCGCCCACAGTACGCGCTGCTCAGCTCCATTCCTTCCTCCTCACGCAATTAGGCGCAAGCAAGCATGAGTCTCGCTTCCGACGTGTTCAGCGGCAGCAGCAGCCTCGCGAGCGGCAAGAAGATCCCGCTCACGCGCCAGCGCGTGTTCGACCTCAAGAGCACAAATGGCGGCGGCAGTGACCGCAAGCTGCGGCAGCAAGCCACCGCGGCGTCCGGCAGCAACGATGTACCGCTCATCAACTATAACTCCGTGATCTACTTTGCCGACATCACCATCGACACATCGACGTTCACTGTGCTGATCGACACGGGTTCGTCCGACCTCTGGATCTCCTGCGCGTACCTCTCGGGCTCGACGTGCAGCTCGACGTGTCCCACAAGGTCGAGTCTCATCCAGTACGGATCGGGCAACGTGTGCATCCAGGGCGCGTACGCCAAAGTGACGATCGGCGACGTGAGCGTTAACAACTACGTCGTCGCCATCGCCCAGGGCCGCAACGTGCTGCCGACGTCGTCGACCAATTTGCTCCCCGGTGGCTCGCAGGGACTGCTCGGACTCGGGTACCAGGCGCTCGCGACGATCCCGACACCTGGCGGACAGTTCATTGACTACCTCACGAGCTTCTCGGTCTACCTGACCGACGACGCGTACTCGGACGGCTCGTTCCTGTTGCTGAACGCCGTCGACGAAGAGCTCATCGCGAGCGAGAAGCTTAAGGCGTACACGATCCCGCTCAAGGAGCAGGCCCACTGGACGATCGGCATGACGGCGTTCCAAGTGGGCAACGACACGGCGTATTACCCGTGCAGCACGTCGTCGTCGTCGGCAGCGTCCAGCGGCGCGACAGCGGGCTGCAGAAGCATTGTGGACACGGGCACGTCGCTGCTCACGATGCCGAACGCGCTCTTCAATTCGTTCGTGAGCACGTACCTGGTGCCACGCGGATGCTTTATCCCAAGCGACTCGAGCACGGGGAGCAGCAGCACGTCAACCAGCTCGCTGTACGTGTGTCCGAAGAGCGCCACCCTGCCACGACTCGCGTTCACGTTCGGCAACTATACGTTCTACCTCGAGGGCGAGGAGTACGTGATCCCGATTTCGCAGTCGAACTACGTGGTCGTCGAGCTGCAGCCGACGGGCTCCGGCTCGCTGAGCGACACGTGGATCATCGGCGACACGTTCCTCAAGCAGTACTACTCGTCGTACGCGACGAACCAGTCAGTCACGTTCTACTGCAAAGAAGGCTCTTGCACGGAAGGCTCCGTGGCTGCGACGGCGCTCCCAAGCTCGGGCTCGAGTTTGACCCCAGTGAGCGGCGACAGCAACGGCGGCTCGGCCAACACCAGCGACGACAGCGG
>JAASGK010000683.1:0-18254 GCA_023334195.1 Globisporangium emineosum
GACGACTATCGCTCAGTGGATCAAGAGCTCCTGGGAAGATCTGTCCGCAACGACTATCGCAAACGACTACCGTAAGTGCGACTTACTCCCTACGGACGAGTGCGTTGTTGCTGCGCCACTTGTTGCCTTGCTGAAGAAATTATCCATTGTGTCAAGCTCGAGATCTTTTGACTCTGACAGCGATTTTGATAGAGCAGACAGTGCTAACTGAAATCAATGCATTTCGTATTTTTCGTTTTGAAAGATCATTCTGCCTCTAATAATTTATATACCAGGCCACATGTCATCTGACAGTTCCACTTTTGCGCAGTCACAAAGGTGTGGACCTCTACATAGGAAATACGGTATATTTTAGTTTCTAAAATTTGGGAGGAGGATGGTGGGTTGATTTTGATTAAAAATAGACAAGGAGTTAACTTCGGGGGGATTATGTTGGGGAGGGTTGTTTTTGGTTTTTGGTTTCTCGCTGGATATTCTGGTGCTCTGACTACAATCAATTCGTACTATCGTCAATCCTCAATAAAGTTGCTATTCAATATTTGTCCAGCAAATAAAGAGCTATCTTTTACTTAATCAAACATATGCGGTACATGCGTGTCAAAGTGCCACATGTGAACATCAAACAGAAAAGAACCGCGTGAAGAAGAAGACGCAACAGCAGATGGACGAAGAGCTCCAGGGCGGAGGCGGCGCGGGCGACTTTGAACTGCTGCCAGAGCGCTGGAGCGATACAGACCAGCGCATCTTCGAGTGTCTGCTGCTCTCCCAGTCGCCCGACGCTGCAGCGACGGCGAGCAGCGCCGACCAGTCAGCACACGAGGCTCTGAGTTGCAGGAATGCGAGGAAGCGAAAGGCCGCAGCGCCTCGGAGAAAGAAGGCGGTAGCAGCCGAAGCAAGCGGCGATGGCGCTGCTGACAAGGAGGATACGCCACCACGAAAGACATGGCAGCACCAGAACCCGGAAGACGCCGCTACCACTGCTACCAGCAAGAGCGCTGGGAAGAAGCGCAAGGCGACGCGGAGACGCCCGTCGGTCGACGAGCGCAAGTTCAAGCACCGCGAGGTGCAGCGGCGCTTCATGGAGCGCAAGAAGGTGCGATTGTGTGCAGAAAAGTTGATACGTTATGTTAAGGAGCTGATGTATTTTGCCGAAGTTCAGTAGACTGATTGGCTGTGTTTGCGAATTGCGGATGTCTGCCTCATGAAGGAAAGCATCGTGCGCGTGAAGAAAGCCGCCACCGGGCTCGAGTCCCAGTTCCGGCTGCTTCAGCTCACGGGCGAGAAAGAGTCGTTGGAGCAAGAGAACGCGTCTCTCCGCGAGCTTTTCACCGGTGGGTCGGCGGAAGTGCCGTCCCTCGAGCGGCTCAAGCTGCTTCTGGAGGTCTGTGTGCTTGGGACAATTGCTAGTCAACTCTATCTGGTTGTATCTGGACTGACTGTGTCTTTGGTATGATACTGCTTGCTACACAAACTAACAGGACGAGAAGAAGATCGTGGTGAGCAATTTCCAGCCTGTGACTCCCGCGAGGTGGTGCGAACTGGTGGAGCACGTGATGAAGGAGATCGACTCGCAGGCGACGGACCCGGCGTTCCGGAGCGTGGGCTTCAGCGTCTTCGGCTGGAGCGACCGGCGCAAGGTCGAGGACTCGGCCGTTAAGTTCACGTTTTCCAAGTTTTTCCCGCACGTCTGGGCTGAGGAGCTGCTCAACAAGACTTTTGAGAAGATGTCGACCGAGAGCTACGCGAGCTTCTTCAGTCCAGCGCTCTACGTCACGGTAAGTTGCATGCTGCAACCTATTTTCTGTTTCCATGAAATTGTTCTTAATAGTTTGTGTTCTTACACAAACTTGTGTAGAATCAATTGCTGCAGCGCGTGAGCAACGACGCGGTCATCGTGTACCGAGCGATCTGCAACCCGACGACGAATCGTATCTCGCGCTCGGTGGAGCTCATCAGCCGCGTCCGCCGCGAGCGCGACTTTGTGCTCTTCATCCGCAATTTCGACGGCGCGTACGATGTGCACCGCAGCGTGGGCGAGCCGCAGTCCTGGTCGCGCTCGCTCACGATCCTGCGCTTCGAGCCCACAAGCATGCACCAGACGTCGCCCGGGTGCATCGTGCACTCAGGGGGTGTCTACGGCAATTTTGTGACGGGCGGCGTGCAGCACTGGCTCATGGAAGTGCTCTTCCTCGTGCTGCGCTACGAGAGCACCATGATTGCGCCGATTTTCACGATATGCGACGCCGAACAAGAGGTCCCGTCGTAGTGTTGATGTGCTCTTCTATTACTATTAATTTAATGACTTTGTATTCTGAAAGTTCTCGCCACGCCACCTGCATCGGTGATCATCTTGGTGATAGTGCGGATTGTGACGTGCGGTCGATCAACACTGATTTTCAACACGAACTCCGCAATCTATACAGTAACAACGCAAAAGACATTTAAACCGAATCATTTGCATCGTGCAACTTACCTCGTTCGAGAATATCAAGTGCATCCAAATATCAATCGATTGTTGATCAGCGTTCATGTAGTTGAACATTTTCTGGAGAGAAGAGTGTTCGTGAGCGAGAAGACAGCTCCCACTGCCACATCCTATTTCAGAGTGAAATGCGGGGCACGAGAACCCGATATTAGGGAAGAGCAGAGTCTCAACAAATGAATCCCTGTCGATTGGCAGTGAACGTTGGCCGACAGGAGCCTCGACGCTGATAGCACCGACGCGTTCACTGCTCTTTGTCTCTTCCTCGGAGTCGCTACCGCTCGACATGGCTACATCAACACGGCTGCCAGCATCGTTCCCATCGAATGAGTAATCAGCCATGCTGTCATCAACGCCATGCTCTTCAGCAAGGAAGCCTCTATAGCGCACTGCTGCTTCCACCGCCGCCGCTGCTTCATCTTCACCTTTTTCATCACCGCACCTCAACTAACGCAGAGCAACAGGACTGTCACGCGCTGCCCGAATTCGTGCTCCATGAGAATGAGCGCCGCGGAGGTGATCTGTGGGGTAACGGGGCGCTTGTATGTTTTTGTATTCTTGTCGGACTCGGTTGAAGAGGCACCGAAGAGAAGGAAAAATCGACACGTGTCTTTCTTGGAACAAACTGTGCATCCGTGTCACTCGCTTTTGAATATTAAAATACCCAAATTCCCAGTCAAAAGGAACCAGCGATTTTAGGAGAATGCAAATCACTTGAAGTTTCCTCTTATCCGATAGGTCTCAAAGGAGTGTGAAAATCACTCGTTTCATCAAAATGCTTTGTTTTATGCAGATGGGACTTTGCATGATGGCTTTGTTGCATACAACAGGTCTATGCAAATATAGAGGCCTCCCAATCTTCTCAGCATTTTGCGTGTCAAAGTTCAACTGAGCTCCTGATCCGAAGATGAAGAGCCCCTTGGTCGGCGGCGCGATGCGCTCGCTCCTGCGCTCCACCACCGCCCACGCCTCTGCTGCTAATGCCAACGCTACCTTTGCTAGTAGATCTGCTGCTGCTGGCGGTGCGCGAGCGATCAGCACGCGCGTGGCGGGCATCGGCAACAACGTGTTCGCCGAGATCTCGCAGCTGGCGGCGCAGCACGGGGCCGTGAACCTCGGCCAGGGCTTCCCGTCCTTCCACACCCCAGAGTACGTGTGTGTGGCTTTGGCTCTATGGACAGTGTGTGCTGTAGGCGGCGCATTCATTTTCGCTTTGATAGCTGCACTATCAAGTGTATCGTGCTGTGTGTTGATTGATATCTTTATGGTGTTGCCCATCGCGCAGCTTTGTGAAGCAGGCTGCAATCGACGCGATCAACGCGAACAACAACCAATACACGCGCCCGGGCGGCCAACTGGACTACGTGAACGTACTCGCGGACATGTACTCGCCGCTCTTCAAGCGCGAGCTCGACCCCATGACCAACATCGTGACCTTCAACGGCGCGCAGGAAGGCATCGCGGCGATCATGGCAGCGCTCCTGGAACCAGTAAGGAAGAAGCGCTCTTTCCCATGAAGTTCACTGTGTGTGGTTGATGATTCATTTACCTCATCTGCTAATATCTGGTTATAGGGCGACGAAGTGGTGACGTTCGAGCCGTACTTTGACGCGTACAAGACCGTGTCGACGCTGCTGGGCATCAAGACCGTGGGCATCCCGTTCGAGCTCTCGCCCGAGAAGATGCGCGAGTTCCAGCGCAGCGATACGAGCGAAACGTTCTCGTCGCGCGACTTCCGCATCGACCTAAACAAGCTCGACCAGCTCATCACGGCGAACACCAAGATGATCGTGCTCAATACGCCGCACAACCCGACGGGCAAGGTGTTCTCCAAGCACGAGCTGGAGCAGATCGTGCAGGTGCTGGAGAAGCACCCGCACGTGCTCACCCTCTCGGACGAGGTGTATGAGTTCATGGCGTACGACGGACTTCAGCATGAGCGCATCGGCTCGTTCCCGGGCATGTTCGACCGCACCATCTCGCTTTTCAGCGCCGGCAAGACGTTCTCCTGCACGGGCTGGCGCGTGGGCTACGCGGTCGCCCCAGCGCACCTCGCTGGGGCGATCACCAAGGCGCACAGCACCGTGCCGTTCTGCGGCACCACGCCGTTCGAAGTCGCCATGGCCTCGTGCTTCAAGCAGGCGCAGACGAACGGTTACCTGGACGAGCTCAAGGCGACGCTGGAGGTTCAAATAAGTTATTTTCTATTGATTGGGTTGGTTGATTTGGTTGACTGACGTACACTGGATATGATTTGTATGCTTGCTACCAATCTTCAGGCGAAGAGAGACCGCATCGTGGATGCGCTGACCGACGCCAATTGGCGACCAATCGTCCCAGAAGGCGGCTACTTTGTCTGTTGTGACGTCTCGCACCTGCCCATGTTCCAAGAGTTCGCTGGAATTGAGATCACCCCGGAGCTGCCAAAGCCGGTAGGTGGTGCCTGTGAAGAAGGCTCAAAAGCGTACATATAGGCAACTAACCAGATGCTTCTCTCTTTCCTTGTGTGTCTGTGCCTTCAGCAATACCCGGACTACCAGTTCGCATACAAGCTCTGCAAGGAGCACAAACTTGCTGTGATTCCGACGTCACCGTTCTTCTCGCGTCCAGAACACCAGCTGGCGCCGGGCGTCGTGCGCCTCGCGTACTGTAAAGACGACAAGACACTCGACGACGCCATCCGCGTCATCTCGTCCTTCAAATAGTGAAGAGGCAGACAGAAGCATAGAGCACGTAGATCTCTCTCTTTACCCGCAGTCATTCAGGCAGTCGTCAGTTTTTTGTGACTCGTTCTAAGTCGCATTCGCGAGAATATGATCTTGAATTTGCTTTGCAGTCGGCTCCGAGATCCACGGCAGCATGCGCTTCCAGTGCATCTGGTTGAACTTCTTCACAGGCATCTGCTCTACCGTGAAGTTCTGGAAGCGGAAGCTCAGAGACAACGCGCTCCCGAGCGACAGACACGGGATCGACCGAAAGTACGCGAACCGGAGCAGGAACTTTGGATCAACGCCTTGAGTTGCACTCGCTGGAGCATTATTGGACCTGGCAGCAGGAAGCAGCACACTGAAGCCAGCGCCTTTCTCTTGTCTGTAACGATGAAAGGAATACAAACACAATTTCATCAGAATGAGGACACAAGCAACTTTAGCTACGAAGAACGAAGAACAGGTTGAGGCAGAACGTACTTTGCGGTGTCGAACAAGTGGCGGCAGAGCTGCTCATCGCTGGCTCGGATGACGATTTCCACATTCGAGTTGCTGCTGTTGTGCTGGCGAAGAATGCGCTGGAGATTTGCGTTGTTGTTCAGTGCAGCTGCGTCTTTGCTGTTGGCATCCACCTGAATCGCGACCACCACTTTCTTGAAGATACTGGTGCACGTTTGGACTCGCGGGTGGCTGGACAGGAAGAGATCGTTCCCAGAACGCTGTTGTCGCTCTAAAGCAGCAAACTCCTGGAACGACATCACGATCACTGCCAATCGAGCGCTCACGAGCACATCTGCTTCTAGTGAGCCCTCGATCTCCACAGCACAATCCAGCGGACGCTTGGCGATCAGAGTCGGGAACATCTGCGACTGCGAAAAAGCCGAGTTGACGTGGACCACAACCTCAGGTGCGTGGCGCACTGGCTGCTTGTTATACTGTAGTTGCTGCTTGCTGACGTCTTCAGTCAGGTCGATCATAGCATTCGGCGGTTCCGCGATTGATTCAGGCTTTGAAAACGAGGAAACGGTGGGAAAGAGACTGAACGACGGAGCTTCCGGCACCGCGTTGTCCTGCGAAGGACCAACTGCAGCAGCTGCTGGTGCGCTTGTCGATACAATCCCGAAGTATCTTGATGGCGTCTGAGGTGCTGCTGGATGGTTCACGCTCGAGATCGATTGCTCAATTCCCATAGCGGCAGGCATCTGCGGTTGATGATTTGGTAGAGGTATGCCAACGCCAGCCCCATTCACTGGATTTGATTGTGCTTGTGCCATCTTCAATTGCCGCTCTCGGAGTTTCTCGAGCGCTTTTCGACGATTTGCTTCAATGCGCTTCTGGAGCGAGCGATCTTCATCGAAATCAGGTTTCTTCTCCGCTTCTTCTTTCTTTGGTTCGGGTAGTTCCCGTCTTACTGCTGGAGGCTGTTGCTGTGGCACCGGAGCCACAGGGTTTTCAAATCTTAGGGCAGGCGTTTCTTGAATAGTTGGTAGGAGACTGTAACTCAGCGGCTCGACTGCGATACTCTCAAAGTCGTCGTCGTCATCGTCGTCCAGAGCATACTGCAGCTGCTTCGACTCGATCCCAACGACATTCCGAGCAAGACCTCGCTGCTGTTTCCTGACGCTTACTGAGGGCGTGGGAGTTCGCGCGCTGCCGACAGAGCCCAGCTGACCGGTAGGTGACGTCATTGAAAGCGGCGACTCTTGTGCCCCGTTCTCATCTCGTGATCTCACAGACTGCGGCGAAAACAACGACGACAACGATTGTGACGACGCAAAAGGATGAGAAGGTGGAGGGTTCTTCATCTCTTGTAAGCACGCGTTGATGATGCCGTTCTGAGGCAACGAGCCAAAGTCCCTCTGACCACGACGCATGAACGCAGGCATGATGTCCTGGGATTCAAGAAGCGATCGAGCGTAAATCGCACGCATATCGCCTGGCGACGAGCGCTTGCGCTTCTTCTTCCCGTCTACTTTACTCGCAGAGTCGGGCTGTGATGCAGGGGAGTAGATCAGCTGCGAAGAGTCGTCGATGAACGAATCTTCGAGCTCATTTGCTTCGTCATCGTCCATGTCGTCATCATCATCATCGTCGTCTTCTCCGTGCACCTCCACGTCGTCTTCAATGAACATCCGCACCATCGCCCTCGCCTGCTTCTTCTTCCCTTCGCTGTATTGCTGCGATCGCTTGATTCGCTTTCCCCACAACGATCGTCTGTCTCCAGTTGCTGCCGGAGTCGCTGCCAATGGTGTTGCCGGACTCTGCGACTGTGAGGCTTCGTATTTGCGTTTCAGGCGACGGAATTTGCGGAACTTCTTCGCCGAGTCTTGATCCCCAGGCGATAAGAGTAAGGCGCTCGGAGACGCAAAGTTTCTTTGTGGATTCACAGCCGGCGCCTTCACTGGTGTTCGCTGCTGAGGCTTTGCGTGCGCATTTGGCTGACTTTGGTTCAGCCCCACGACGCTTCTCTTTCGACCATGCAGTGGGCAATACGCCAGAAAGAGCGTCTCTCCGCCATCGCCTTGCTCTTCTTGCATCAGTTTGTATTGGGCAAAAGACGCACAGTTGACGTGGAATGCGTCCATGCAGCGCTTGTGCGCGCACTGGATGATGCCTCGTCCTTTGCGCGAGTGACATAGACTGCAGTCCAAAGTGTTGCGATCTGGATCGAGATTCTTGAGCGATCCGAGTGTCAGCACATCTCGATCTTGCGCTAGCTGGAGCTCTGGAAGCCACATGAAGCACTGTACGTGAGCCCAGTGTCCACAGAGCGTCCTCTTGAGAGCGCCACCACGAAGTGGACACAAATGACAGCCTGGAGACGGTGCTACTCTTGTTTGGTCAGTGCCGCCGCCATACGCTTTATTCTGAGCTCCTATCACCACACAGCTGTCGCAAAACCAATTTCCACTGGGTAATGATGCGATTCCGTAGCAGAACTGGTGCACCCCGAGGTCGCATCCATCGCAGTACACAATCGGATCGTCTTCGTAGGACTCGACTTCCGTGCAAACGGAGCAGCAATCGCTCTGTGTTCCCACGTACTCGGTGGTGGCGGGATTCCTTCTCTGAGACGGGATTTCTCTCCTGCCCAGTGCGTGGGCTGATTTCTCTTTAGCGGTAGCTTTCGTGGGCTTCGCGGGCGTTAGAACTTCATCCAAATCGTCGAAATCGTCGATCTCAAGAACAATCGGAGCAAGTTTCAAAGGTCCTGGCGGAGCAAACACAGCATTCGAAGGTGGAGGAGCAATCTGAACAGGATTCGCTTGTCCTGTCAGCGCAGATCGTTTCTGGCCAACTCGTGCAAGTGGCATGTCGTCTTCTTCTTCATCCAGGTAGTGGACAGTTTTCTTGAGAGCTAGCGACCTCTTGGGTTTGTTTGGCTCCTTCGGTTCAGGCTTCTCAATCACCACGACTTCGTCATCTTTATTGTTAATGTGCAGCTCTGGGAGCAGATTGAACACTGGGGCCTCTTCTGGAGACAGTTCCGGAGATGGCGATCTTGGCACTGAGGGGAATTCGATGGGTGGGGGTACCGGCCTTTTCGGCTCAGGCTCGTCAATCATCACGACAGCATTGTCTCTATTGCCGATGGATAATTCAGGTAGTAGCGTGAACACTGGCTCCTCTTCTGGTGACAGTTCTGGAGACGGGGATCTCGGCACAACAAGAAAATCAGCGGATGGGGGTTGCGGAACGCAGTTGCCTTTCGAACTTGACGCTTTAAAGGTTGCTCCGATTGTCTCAAAATCCAGTCTTCGCGTGATCCGAGAGATCCGAGGAAAGATCGGAAGAGCCTGAGGCGCTTTCGTAGACTGACTGCCAGACTCTTGAGTGGAGTGCCGAGCGTCTGGCTCTGGGGAGCACAGCAAATCGGACTGAGCAGCTTGCGATTCTGCAACAAGATCCCTCAATCGCTGGAGCAGCAGCTCGCCTCGCTCAAACTCCTTTGCGGCGGCACTCGTGGCGCTGTCCTTGCTCGCCTGGTCCGCTGCATTTCGCTTCGCTCTTTCCTTTTTACTCAATTTCGTAGGCGGAGACGACAGCGCTCCGTGAGCCTTCCCTCTGACAGGCGAGCTCTCGACAACTGGTTTTGGTTTTGACTTCGCTGGTTTCGCTTCTTTTTGAGCCGGAACGACAGCATCCCCGCGACTGGTTGCCACTGCGGGTGTTTCTGTTGCTGTTGTTGTTGGCGTTGGTGCTGGTGGTACTGCCATCACCGTTGCTTGAACCGGAGTCAATTGGTTGTTGGTGGGTGTGCCAGTCATTTCAGCGTTCGTTTTCAAAGGTGACACTGCCTCGGTCCATCCAGGACTGAAGTGGATGTCTTGAGAGCCAAACGTGTCATTCGCACTTTTCCCGATCCCATGACCTTCCGTCATTGAGAACGAAAAATCGTTCGCACGGTGATACTCGTTCTGCGTTTGTTCGCTGTTCAGGCTCTGTCGTGCAGCTTCTCGCGAACCAGAAGCTGGAACAACAACCCGTGGCGGCGAGTCATCTGAGGACTGACTCGCATCTCCGACGAGCTCCACGATTTCTTCGTCACTTTCCACGACCCCATGAATGTGTCGAACCAGGTTTCGCAGCACAGCAGATCGCGTCGAGTGACCGACTTGGAACGTATCGGACTCCACTCGCTCCCTGCCTCGCAAACTCACTGTTCGCCTTCGCAGCAAGTGGCGAGGTCTCGCGACCACTGGGAAAATCGGATTCCGTGGTCGGAAGCGGAAGTCTGATGGAAAGTACCTGGCAGATCCAATGGACTTCTCGATCTCGTTCAGCTGCCATCGCCTTCGCGCGCTCTCTTCGCTACTCTCAAGCTGCCGCTGTCGAGTCGCTTGACCCGGCATCCGCTGCTTGCCTCCAACCAGAGAGGCGTGGAACTCGGGGATCATCATCTCCAATTTACTGAGCTCTGGCTGAATCCCGTTCGGGATCATCCGCGGACACTTCGAGTAGATGAACTTGCTCTTGAACGTTGTCATTGCGCGGCTGACAGTCTTCGCAGACGCCACGCTTCGCGCGAGCTTCTTCTCTTCGTCACCCTCAGTGACCAGAATGATCACTTTCCCCACACGCTTGCGTCCTGTTCGCCCCATTCGCTGGATCATTCGTACAGGCGACGTGAGCGCATCGAAAGACACGATCAGGTCCACTTCGCCGATGTCTAAACCTTCCTCTGCGATACACGTTGCGACGAGAACGTTGAACTCGCCGTTGCGGAATTTCTTCACGATCTCTTGCTGTTGTTTCTGCGACTGACCCTTGCTCTCTTTCGCCTTTCCCGATGCGCCTTGCCCGACAAAAGCCTGCACTTTCAGCAACGGCGCCATCTGCTCCAGCAATCCGACGATCTCAGTCACGCTTGTTCGATACTGCGTGAACACAATCGCTCGCGTGCTGGAGTTCCCAGTCGAGTGGCGCTGGAAATGCTCGTGGAGAACTTCACGGAGCTTGAGGAGCTTTGGATGGCTCGATGACGATTTTCCATTCGCCGATTTGCTGGAGTAATCCGTCCCCAACGCATTCAAACTCAGCACCAGACTATGGAACTCGGTGGACTGCAGCATCTCCTTCTTCGACCACGACAGCCTCGCGCCAGTTTCGCGCTCTTCGATCCAGCCATTCACGTATTCCTGGAAACTGCTGAGACCGTGCACTGTTAGCAGGTCCTTTGCATGCAACAGGCTTACGAGAAGCGCCAGGTCGCTCTCAGCCGCACGGTTGGCTTGGTAGCTGGGGCTTTGGCGGAATTTCTCGCGCATCTGCAGCACGTACCACCGACTGAGCTTCTCTGGGTCACGGTGCTGGATGATGTTGCCGCTCACGAGCCGATGCACGAGTCGCTGGAAGACCTTGAGGAAGATGTCCTTGATCTCCGTGATCTGCGACGATAACGTGCACTTGATCACCTCTTCTTGTCTCGCGTGCGTGTATTTTTTCACATCCGGATCATCTGCAGAACGGCTTTCAATGTGCGAGATGCGCAGGTTCTTGATCACGTCCTGGATGATCTCAAACTTCGCGCCGGGGGTCGCCGAGAGCGCGAGCACACGGAAGAACTGGGTCTTCTTCTCGATCTCCTGGATCACGCAGCAGTACGCGTAGTTTCCCGTCGCGCGATGCGCTTCGTCGATCACGAGGCACACGAACCGCTCGGCCTCGCAGATGCCGTGTCGGAGATCGTTCTGCATGCTCTGCGGCGTGCAGAAAAACACGCGCTTCTCCTTCCAGAGCACTTTGCGCGTCGACGGCGGCACGTTGCCCTGGAGCTCCGCGGTGTCCGAGAGCGGGATGCCCATGATCTCGTGACACGCCTTGATCTGCTGCGCCACCAACGGCTTGGTCGGCGCCATGAACACGATCTTGCCCTGCGGGAACCACCGGTAGAAGTTGTACATGACGACCGACGCGATGAGCGTCTTGCCCAGGCCCGTGGGCAGCGACACCATCGTATTGTGGTAGAGCGCCTTCTCCGAGATCGTGAGCTGGTACTCGCGGATCGGGTAGTTGGTCGGGTACACGAACTGCTGCGCCGCCTCGTAGTCGACCTCGGGGAAGTTCGAGCGGTTGAGAATGTCCAGGTAGCGTGTCTTGGCGTCGTTGTCTTCTCCGGAGCGATGCTGCAGCGTAGCGTACGCGATGGGCCACGCGACTGCGTTCACAGCATCCGGGTCATCCAGGTCGTCTCCATCGCCGTCAATTGCGGCTGCAACCGCTTCTCTCGCTGGGTTATGCGGAAGCGTACGCTGTGAAGGTGGCGGAGGCGACCGGTTCGCGACAGGAAGTGCTGCCCTTGGTTGCTGCGGTTGATACTGCTGCTGATTGAGTTGCTGCTGCGGCCAGTACGGACTTGTTGCTGGCGAAGCTGGTACTGGTTGCGGATGCGGAGCAACAGGAGGCATAGGAGTCTCCACTGGTCGACGCACTGGGGGCGCGAAAGGCAGGGTCGCCTGCACCGTCTTCCTCGCAGTTGCCTGCGACGCTGAGAATGACACGCTAGTCTGCACACCCCCTCTGCTGCCGCCTGCACCAACAAACGCTGCGCTTTCGCGCACTGCGCCGGATGTCGCTACGGCTGCAGGATGGTGGAACGCCTGTCCTCTCGGCGTGCTGCACACCTGACAGGTCGCGCGCGACGCCGCATTCAGCAATGTGCACGACTTGCACGCCCACTGCGCTTCTGCTGCTGCTGTCGTTACGCCGCCTGTGTGGACCTGATATTGCTGCTGCTGCTGGTGAGCAGCCTGGCGCTCGGCCGCCGCGCGCAGATGCAGCGACTCGAGGTCGTCGATCTTGGAGAGCAGCTCGTCGTCCCATTCGTCTTCCATGGCACTTGCTGCATTCTCCGCACTCACGTCAGTTGAATTGGGTTGGGAGCAACTATCCATTTTCATCCAATCATAATACTTCCCGCCAAATTACATCCAACCAGAGTGCACAATATAATATCGCACTTTATAGAGACAAAACAGTGATGCCCTCAAGATGTAAAACACCACCCCCTCGCATTCATGCAGTCACACAATAACAATAGAGAAAGCGAAGCGAAGATGGCGCGCTCGATGCACGACGGCGGCGTGCTCTGCCGTTACTTCTTCCAGACTACGATGGCCGAGGACGACGCTGCGTCATCCTCACCCTTCCTCGAGCAGCACATGTCGTCGCTGCTGCTTTCGAGCGAGCCCACGCTGGACGAGCTGCGCCGCAAGTTCCCGTTCGAGGGCCAGTACCATTTCCGACTTCAACATCCGCTGCCGGCGCCGAATGGGAAGCCGTCGTACTGCTGGCTCGACCTGAGCGAGCCCAACCACGTTCTGCCCGTGATGAAGAGCCCGCACGCCGAGATCCGCGTCAAAGTGCTCCAGCTCTCGCACGATCCAGCGGCTTTAGGCACCAGCAGCGTGGTAGAAAAGGAGAAGGCGTATCTCCACGCAGACCAGGTGGACGTCCCGGAAGACCGACAGTTTGACGCGTACTTTCGGTCGAAGCAGCCGCACAAGAACCGATCGAATGAAGGTAGCGGATACGGTAATCAGCAGCATCAACAACAGCAGCAGCAGCAGGACGTCTCGAGCGTGCTCTCGGGCGTCAAGAAGGCTCTCGCGTCCAAGATGAAGCAGTCCGCGATGGCGCAATCGATCCAAAAGCAGTCGGCCAAGATGTGGGAGAAAGTCGTTTCTGGAGGTGGAGCCTCGGGGGCCTCGGGTAATGCACCTCCGACGGCCGCAGCGCTCGCGCAGCTGGCGAAGCTCGTCGGCGCGATGAAAGCGTCGCTGCACGAGAGCAACCGCGACCACGTCGACTTTCTCAACCGCCTCTGGGTCACGTGCTTCGACTTGCAGCCGTTCACTTTGTGTGGCAGCGGGTGGGATCGCCTCGGCTTCAACTACGGAGACCCGATCCGCGAGCTCCAGTTTGTGCTCCCACTGCACTGTCTTGTGTTCTTCCACGAGGTACACCGCAACGTGGCGCTACCGATGCTCAACGACCAGTCGGCGGCGAACCCAGAGTCATACCCGTACGCTCTCGTTGGTGCGCAAGTGGCCTTCCTCGTCGCAGACCTGTTGCAGCTGAAGGATGGCGGGTGTTTGGGCTCGGAGCGTCCATTCTGGAGGCTTTTTGAAGACCCGATCGCGTTCTTTGAACTGTTTAGCATCGCGTTCCGTACGTTCGACCAGTCGTGGAAGATGAACGCGAACAAGTCGAGCGAGATCGGGTTCCACCTCAATTACGTAGCCGAGTTCTCGCAGGAGTTGCTGCGACGGAGTCCAGAAACCGTGCCGGCACTGGTGGAGTTTGCGTACCAAATGCAGAACTGGTGAGCAGAGAAGGGAGGCACGAACAAGAAGAAGTATTATATTAGCATCCTGGGATTCTTGTGATGCTACACTTTAGCTGGGCGGTTCACTTTTCAGACCTACTGCAGATTGGTGGACGTTGTGGACACAACTAGACGAACAAAGTCTTCGATAGTTGGAGCCTCATCCTGATCGACCTCCTTCTTTGTCTTGGACGCTAACAAGTCTGCTAATAAAGGTGAACCATCAGCTTGCATGCCTTTGTTCTGGGTCAGTCGCGCAAGGATCTCCTGTCGCTTCTCTGCGCTGTCGATCTGAGCAAAGAGCTCACTCTGACGGATCGTGTCAGCCTAAAAATTCAAAAAGGGAAGGGTATGTACCATCTTTGTCAGAAGGTTCCAACGACAGCAGCAACAACATCAAGAGCTCCACTCACCAGCGACGATCTTGAAAGTGCGCGCGAGAGCGTGTTTTCGAGCCCTCGAAACACGAAAATCACGCCCGACGTGCTGATCACCACGAGAAAGCGCTCGCACTTGTCGGCGTTTTCAAATACGTCCGCTGCAGAGGAAACAACATCCCATGAGTGAGTGATACGACCACTCCAACGTGAGAACAAGACTCAATGAGAGACCATTTCGAGTCACTCACCACAGAACAGGTACGACGCAGGGTACAGAATGCGAAAGTGGACCACCGAGTCCGGATTCTCCACCACGAAGATGCGTCCGCTCCATGTGCACGTGACAAGCTGCAGAATTCGCCAGGTAAAGGAGAGTGAGTTCATGGCTCGATTCCCAACAGTGGCAGTGGAAACAAAGTCACAGTACCGCATCGTATGCTTTTGCTGACGATGGCGACGCAATGCTCAGTTTGTCCAGCGCGACGACTGCCTCCGAGAGCTGTTAGACGCACACGACAACAACGGAATAAGTTCATTGCGCACAACAACACAAAGACAAACAGGTTCATACTGCAACGCACCTTTGTGCTCCACTGCTTCTCATGAGCTGCGTTGAAAACCGCGATTTTCCCAGACAGCGACGCCACCGCGACATCGTGCGACCCATTGTCGCTGGAGCTCTTCACGCCGTCCACGACGTACGTGACTTCGTCGTCAAAGCCCGCAGAGGGGAGGTGGTCTTCCCAGGACAGCACGGTCCGCTTCTTCTGCTCCTCCGAGCCCAGCGCGGCCACCTGGAAGAACTCGCCCGAGATGCAGCGCACCACCAGTTGGCTGCTGCTGCTATTGCTGCCATTCGCCTTGAGCAGCTGGAATGACTCGATCTCGCGCTTGATCTCGAACTTTTCGAGCTGCTTGTACCCGCCCAGCTATTGTTAACCAGCAATACACCTCAGTTTGTTAGTACAGCATATATCGAGAGGCAGTAAGCGGTAGATAACCACAACGGACCGCATTCGTGTCGGCGCGATAGATGTAGAGCCCTCCATCGCGCGTGCCGACCACGAGGTCGCCGTCCAGCACTGCCAGGTCGCACACATTGAGCGACACGCGCTACAGATACAACACAACCAGATTAGGGTACCTCAACTCCCGCGTAGTTACAGCACAGTACGACGTACAAACTCCGAGGACACACGGAACTCATCGCCGCTCTCGGTGACCACGAAGCACGACCCTTCCGCAGTCGCCACGAAGACCCGCGCCTACACACCCGAATCAATATCATTAGCGCACAGGGATTAATATGCCTGTTAGACGAGTAGGCACATACACTCACATCGTTCGCCGAGGACATGTCGATGCAGATGGACGTCACGGAGCCGTCCACAGTGCAGCTCCGCCATTTCACGAAGCGATCCGTCTTGATCTGCGTCACAATAGACAGAAAGAGAGCAAGCGGAAGTACTCAGACACACTTGCATGAAGACGCTGCCAGGGATACATATACAGACAAGCACACACCTTGTAGATCGCGATGTCGCCTGTGATGGAGCCAAAGATGAGCTCGGTCGCGTCGTCGCCGTCCACGTCTCCGACCGCATGCGCGTTCGGGAGGATCTTCCCGTCGAGCTGCGTCACGAACGTCGGCACGATCTCCAGCTGCAGAAACACATGGACAAGCGCATGGCGGCGACACGCGCGCGCGCACAGGAAGCCATTATGTCATCTGTCTTCGCACACGCATGTGGCGCCCATATCACACACGAACCTGTCGCATGTTTGTTTGTCTTCCAAAACCCACTTTCTTGCCATGCCGCGGATAGGAAGAGTTGCGCAAACACGTATCGCTTTTGTATACAAAGGGTATTCATTTATGAAGTCCATTTTGATTAGTAAAATACGGAATATTGGATTCATATTGCGAGCCAAAATGTAAAGGTATCTATTTATACAGGTTTTATTGAGCCAAGATACACACTTGAGTTGTGTGCACCTTCAAAATGCTCGTCATTTCAGATTTTGCTGACCGACCGCAGTGATGTTCCACCAAGCGCGATCATCATCCTCGCTCCAGCGCTTCGCTGTAAGAGCCGCGGGCCACAGAGCTCTGTTAGCTACTGCTGCATGCACGGTGTCGCCTCTCCGCTTCGGCGCTGTTCGCACCGCCGCTGCTGCCTGCGCACAGGCTTCTCCACTGCTCAGCACTGGCGGTAACGTCGCGCACTTCGCGTCCTCTACGCGCGAGCGCTTTGCGTCGTCGTACTCGCGACAGAAACGTGTGAAGGATGGAGAGGTGACCGCAGACACGCAGAAGCTGAACGTCAGCCGTATCGCTGTGATCGGAGGCGGCAACATGGCCGAGGCGATCATCACGGGCGTGCTCTCGGAAGAGCTGCTGCCAAGAGAGAAGCTCATCGTGTCGGACCCAAACCCAGGTGCGCAATTGTAATGAATGGATGTGCGAGTGGTTGAATTGCATCCACAACTGACTGAGTGTGACGCGTACCCAATGTTCTAGACATCCGCAAGAAGTACCAGAGCAAGGACATCGCGACGAGCGATCGCAACGTCTCGGCTGTGAAAGACGCCGACGTGATCATAATGGCGGTCAAGCCGCAAGTGCTCCATGATGTAAGAGATTGAAACGGTACACATAACACCGTGACTCATTCGTATTGCGTATCTAACAAGCCACCACCATCATCTCAATGAATATGTAGGTCATGGAGAGCTTCCAGGACGCGATGAAGCCGGACGCGCTCGTGATTTCAGTCGTCGCCGGTGCCACCATCGACGGTAAGCTGTCATGTTCTTCTATTGCGTCCAAATGCCGCACATATGAGCTCACTCTGTACGTAAACCCTACACAGCAATGCAGAGCGTTCTTGGCAACGAAGCGCGCATCATCCGCACGATGCCCAACACGCCTGCGATGATCGGAGAAGGCATGACGGTCTGGTCGCAGTCGTCCGAAGTCACGGAAGATCAGCACGAGTTGGTACGTGACACGTGCTCGTCTGTCGATGGCACTTGGAGAAATCATGCATGACCCAGACTAACAAATGCGTCCTGTTGTTACTGATTAAACCAGACGAAGCGCATTCTCGGAGCTTTCGGCATTGAGGCGTTTGTCGACGACGAGAACTCGCTGGATATGGCAACCGCGCTGTCTGGAACTGGACCTGGTAAGGAAGGTTCCGTGGTTGGTATTCAATGTCCAAAGTGCAAGGACTATACCACTCACACCTCACTCTCTCTCTCTCTTCTGATTTGCCTTGAACAGCGTACTTCTTCCTCGTCGCAGAGGCGATGATTGACACGGGCGTGCACATGGGGTTCTCGCGCGCGGTCGCGACCAAGCTTGTGCAGCAGACCATGCTCGGCTCGGCGCTCTACATGCAGGCGTCGGACGTGCACCCCGTGGTGCTGCGCAACCAGATCACATCGCCAGGAGGCACCACGGCTGCCGCCATGTATCGCGCCGAGAAGAACGGCTTCCGCGCGGTCATCTCCGACTCGATCTGGGCCGCGTACGAGCGCTGCGTGGAGCTCGGCTCGCCCACGCCTGTGCAGCGCAAGCGTCCACGCTCGTAGAAAATGGACTAACTGTAGTTTGATACAGTGCGCGGCAATCGGTTAGCCGCACTTGGATATTTGGGGCTCAAATTTTGTGTAGGGCACTTCTGAAATTCTGAAATGATCATCGCATTCGCGCTAATTTTGTGATTCCCGTCGTAACGTAATGCAGCAATTTATGGCACACATCAAATGTTGGCAGCACTACAATTTATCAGCCAATAACATAGCCCAAAATGAAAATCACGAGGTTTGATTGGTAGTTTTAGCACCGCAGC
>JAASGK010000684.1:0-18238 GCA_023334195.1 Globisporangium emineosum
AGAGCGTGATCGGAGGAGAGGATCGCCCCGAGTACCTTCAAAGGGTCGGAGGCTCAATCAGTGGTGCTACGTCGGTAGGGAACGAAGTTCCCGGGTGTCTTTCGACGCTTCCACGCAACCACGATTTGACGTAAAGCGCGTCAAAAACCTATCCGTCCAGTAAATCACATGAATTGTGTGTGTTGTGTATTCCGTGAACAGAGAGATTGCACCATGAACAGCACCATCGTTGTCTACTTGCAAAAAAGCCCACGGCACACGCACGCACCACTCGCTCTCGCTCACTCACGCTGCTTCGCTGCTCGTACCTTGCGCTTCTCAAATATTTATAAAATCCCCTCACTGGTCTTCGTACATTGCTCCATCGTTAACTGTGGCCGCGCTTTGCCGCCTCCTTGAAGTAATCTGCCGAGTCGAACCGCTTTCGCTCACTCAACTTGCGCTGGATGATCAGATTCCGAGCCACGAGGCGACTGTCTTGCGACATCGCGGCACTCGACTTTGGCATTGCAGCGCTGAACGACGATGACGACCCGGTCGCTGAGTTGGTGACTGCAGCAGGCACACGCGTAGCCCAGCCGCCGCCTTCCTCCGAGAGCTTGATGTGCTTCACTTGGTGGCTGATCGACTTGTTCTCCTCCGCTGCTTGTGACGACGATGCGTCATCCATATGCACATTGTTGTGCGACATGGGTGTCCGCATGACGACGTGCCCTCCCTGTAAGGCACCGGAAGAACCGCCTTGACCGCCGTTCAGTGACTGGTGGTGACCCTGCTTCTCCATCGCGTAGTCTGCTGAATCAAAGCGCTTGCGCTCCTTCAGCTTTTTGCGAATCAGTACGTTGACTGCCGAGAGCTTCCCATACTTGGATCCGTTTCCACCAGCAGTGCTGCTTGAGATCGCCTGAGGCGCCGGTGGAGCTGAGACTGAGGCGCTCAAGCTACCAGTAGCTGGTGGTGCAGGAGCATTGGACAAAGCAGCTGCGACAAAAAAGTTCTGCTTCGCTTTTGCAGCAGCGACCGGGGCCGCTTCCATGTGATAATCAGCCGAGTCGAAACGCTTCTTCTCCGAGAGCTTTCGTGCCAGCAGCACATTTGCCCCCGACATTCCGTTTCCGTACTTGCCGCCACGTACCGAGGGGCTCATCTGCGCATTCACGCGGTTTCGTAGAGCTACGTTGGCAGCAGACGGCGAGTTTATGCTTTCCACGGGGTCTGCCACTGGTGTGAGATCGATCTCCATGGGCGACGGGCCATGTTCGTCACCGCCGACGGAGGAATTTCCGTCTGTACTTGATGGAGGTGACGCTTCAGGTGGCGATGCCGATGGCGACGCTGATTGGATCTGTGCGAGCTGCCAGTCGGCCGAGTCAAAGTGCTTCTTCTCGCGCAGCTTCTTCTGAAGCAGGATATTTCTCGCAGAGAGCGCGCCTCCGGCTGGTCCTGGCAAGTTGCCATATCGATTGGCGCCGCGTGCTGCAGCAGCAGTAGCAGCGTTCAAAGTGTAGCTCTTGCTGTTTGGTGCATCGTTGGTGATGCTGCTGATCCCATTGCTCATTTGTGCTGGGTCCGTCTTCGCATCCATATCGACGTTTTCATCGCTGCCCAACGCGCTGAAAAACACCGATGCTCCTACTTGAGCAGGTGAAAATGGAGCATTCGCTGAGGGTTGCATCACACGGTTGTTGTCTTGAGTGTTACTAAAGCTTTTCTGCAGGAATCTCACTTGGTCATCAACGGCTCTGCTGTTACTGCTGTTGTAGCTGCCCACAGGGCCGCCAGTGCCCGACATTGCCCCTGGGGTCGCAGCCTCTTCTTGTCTTTTATTCATTGCATAGTCCGCCGAGTCGAATCGCTTCCTCTCCGTGAGCTTCCTGCGGATCAAGATGTTGCGCGCCGAGAGTCCGCTGTCATCCACTTTCATAGCCGACGAAGATACCGTCGAGCCAGCACCTGCAGCCATACTGCTGCGCGTGTTGTACCCTCCGCCGATTTGCTGCTGGAACCTCGCGCCGCTGCCGATGTGCAGATCCATCGCGTTCCACTGCGCCTTGTTGCTACCTGCCGTCACGCCCGTCTGTTGGCCCAGCGCGCTGCTGCTGCTGGAGCTCGACACGCCGCCTTGCGCGAGCGACACATAGCGCTTGCTGCTGTTGGCATTCGTGTTCATGTCCATCTCTTGGATGTCTGTCTGCTGAACTCGCTTCTTGTCTCTTGGTCTGTCTGGGATGCGATCTTTTGCTTTGAAATGCTGGAATGACAGGCAGCAGAGAGAGCGAAGAGAGACTAAGACCGTCAGCCCAGGCAGGCAGGCACCAGAGAGAGCAGATGAATAGATGAATGGGGGGAGAGAGACACCTACACACAGCGCGCAAGGAAGAAGAGAAGGACTCGCTTTGCTGTCTGTCTTGCTGTCGATGGGTCGATCTGTAATAATAAGCGGCGAGAACGCGCGGGTGGAGCGCTTGGCTTCTTGCTTTGGGCCGTTGGCTCTCGCTGCAGCCTGATCTTCTTTTCTATGGAAGTCCTGCGGCTCTTGAAGGGAAGGGAATGGGGGGAAAGGAAGAGAGTGAATGTACAGTAACGGCCCGCTTTCAATAGAGGACTCTGTTCTATCGAATCTATCCTAGTTTTGCGTTTTTTTGTGACACACCAGAGAAGTCCTTTGTATTCGAAAGTGAACTGGAAGTCCTAGTCTTATGTGTTCTCGTCCACATCATATTAGGCTTTCACTGACAGTTTGTATGAGAGAACAGGACTGGGGTCCTAGTTTTACTTTTGGAGCCCTCAAAAAAATGTTCGAAGAATATCCCGTCTGCTTTTTGTCGGTGAAACGCCAAAAAAAAACGAGCCAAAAAGAACAACAAGTCTTTCGAAATGCGCCAGAGCCACACAAAAGAAAGCAGATCTGGTGCGAACGCTCTCACCACACGCTCTCATGTGGTGGCGGATCGAGAAAGTTGCACTTGCCAAACGGCTTGACCTTCTTGTCCATACTCCTATTATTATTATTATTATTGTGTGGATAACGTTGTGAATCAGAAATCAATTGAAAATTCTGTTGGTGGATTTTGGGGGTTTTGGACGAGGACGTGGACGTATATTTCTTTCGCTGCGAGTAAACACGTTGCTTCAAGATGAGATGCGCCGTCCGTGGGTGGATTACTGTATTTACCTGTGTAAAATAACTGACGACACAAATCGAGTGGCTGTTATGTTGTTTTTTCTAAAATAACAAACTTGACAAATCCCTCTAGATTATCCAATGCAGCCATTATCGAGGGGGATCAAGCCATCTGGCTGGTGGCACCACACACATTATTCACACGGCGATTCAAGTGAGTGCATCCATGGCGGCGAGCCCAGGGTCTGGGTCCTACTACGAGGAGTACATGCGCAGCAACGCACTGCTCAAGCACGGCCACGAGAAGAACGCCAAGAAGATCCTGACCGACCGCAACGCGTACATCTCGTTCCTTGAAGTGCAGCTCGAGCGCGTCTCGGCGGCGTGTCTCACTACGCAGAGCTTCGACAAGCGCCTCGCGGAGCTCGAGAGTGCACAAAGCGTGCAGGACCAGAAGCTCGGCTCGCTCTCGAAGGTCTTCCGACTCAACCAGGAGTACATCGAACAGACAGCCGAGCAGTCGAGGAGCGACGTCGCCGGGCTCGACGCCAAATGGAGCGCGTGGATGGACAAGTACAGCCATGAGATCCACGCGCAGCAGCAGTGCATGGATGCCACGGAAGAGCAGTTGCGTCAGTACGGGGATTTCCTGCAGCGGTTCGCAGACCAGACACAGAGCGAGATGAAAGACGTCAAAGTTGGCATGGGCCAGGAGATCGAAGACCTCAAGACACTCGCATTCACGCTGGAAACCAGGCTCGAGGGCATGCAGAGCTCGACTATCGATACGGACAAACACTTGGAGTTCCTGAAAGACCTCGTCACCGATCGATTTGATAAGGTGCGAGGCTATTTGTGCTTCAATCGACGAGACGTTGTGACACTGATGATTATGGGTGTTATCCTTCGCAGGAGCTGGAAATCGTGCGAACTTCAGTGTCTGAAAAGTGTTTTACCATGGAGGGCAAGTTGAAGCGATTGGTACGTTTGACTGCAGTTCCGATGAGAGTTACTGTGCTGAAAGAGTGCCAAGCATTCTTCATGTACATGGACCAATGATTTTGACTGTTTGTGTAGAACGAAGCCTTGGAGGAAATCCCGGATCAACTTGAGACAACTTGGAAAGCGGACTTGATTCGAGTGAAAAATTTTCAAGAGGAAACCACAAGCGAGCTTCATGAGAAAATGGAATTCACATTCAAGCAACAGGCTCGCGATCACGACGAAGTGAAAGAGGTGCTTCGAAAATGTCTTGATACCCAGCACCTGCTCAGCTCGACGGTGGTGGCGATTCAGAACGAGGTGGACGAGCAAAAGCAGATAGAAGTACCAGAGGTCACCCAACTGAGCTCATCCATCGGGGATTTAAGAGAGAACCAGCTCAAGTTGAAAGATGCGCTGCGGATGATACAAACTTGCACGCAGCGTACTCAGGAAGAAAGCCAAGAAAACTGCAGCAACTTAGCGGATCGATTACAAGCAGCAGAAGAAACGTTCACCCGACTCACAGAGGATTCGCTTGGGCGAGCAGACGAATTGGTAAGGCATGTTAAGTTGGCTGATTGAATATCCAAAACAAAATGCTGACTGACTCGAAATTGCCATATTATAGCGCACAAAAATGCTTGTGGCATTGAGCGAGGTTGAGCAAAAGCTTCGGCACGATGCCGATTTTGTGGCTGAGCAAGCGGTACGAGCTTCGAATTTCTCGGAGTAAAATATTTGTTTTTGGTAACGAGGTGAACGTTTTGTGTTGCATGAATGACTAGGTGCGGTCGGTGCGGATAGAGTCGGAATGCCAGTTTAAGCAAATGATGGAGTTCACCTCAACGTAAGAAGAAGTTGTACGAGGCCAAAGGTATTGAAAGCGGCCGTAATCTTACACTCCCTCTTTACTTCCACGTGAAACAGGATGGAAAATCGTCTGCGGATTCTTGAGCGAGGTGTTCTATCACTTGAGGTATATTGCATGAGATCTCGCTTATGCAGTACGCTGATACACACAGACTAACATGCTGTGTCTGAATAGACCAAAGTTCAACGTTCTCGAATAGTATCAAACGCAATGGCAGAAGCTGAACGACCGCACGAAGCAGTCGACCAATCAATTGGAGCTTCAAGATCCAGGAGCTGTGAAAGTCCGAGTTGGACCCATGAGCCACAGAAGCAAGATTCAGCAGACCAACAATACAACACTGTCATGAACGCGATGGAGGAGGTAAATCTGCATACCTCATTGACCACTTGCTGCATATCCGATGCTTACATGTTTCTTCTTGGCCGCCAGAAAATGAGGTCTGCGGGTTCAAACCTCCGCAACGGTATGGATCGAGAGCACGAGCTACGAGAAGGCATATTGCAAGACAAAATTTTGGAGCTGGAAGAACGACTGCGCCGAAAAGCACAAAGTGAAGAGGAACAGAGAGCGTTGTTCCCAAGCCAGCATAGATCTTCTTCAGCGAATCCGCCGTCGTCTTTTGCCCCAAGCTCCGAGTCCTCGTCATCCTGTGTTAGACAAAGAAAAGCATTGCCAGCGAGGACCGATATTGCTGAGCGAGTGCCGAAGAAGATCGTGAAATCTGATAGTACAACCAAGAAGGTAAGCAGCTTCGCCTTTGAAGTGTTATAGTTATGCTGGACTGACAAGTTTCCATCTTCTGCATGTAGATAGGAAAGGAAAAAGTGCTGACCAAGAAAAAGCCAAGCACCAGAACACAAACTGCATCTGGGCTATCGTTGAGCGCCACGAAAAGCAAGGTGTTGAAAGAGGTGAGAATATGTTTTTCGCCACACCGTGATGTTGTGTACTTCAAGACTGTAACTAATGCCTTTGTCATCTCTTCGTATCGCTTACAATTCTATTAGTTGTGCATGGAATTAGTTTCGCTAGAAGCATCGTCCAAGATGAAAGCGCATAAAAAAAAATAGAGTGCGTACTGATTGATCCAATTCCCCATCACGAAGCCAACATGGATTTTCCAGTAGCGACAGCATTCCGCAGATATTCCGCAGCCTCGACACCGGCAACGATCTTGTACTCCTGTCGCCAGCAAATACCAGTTTGAGAATCCTGTGCAAACGGCTATGGCTTCCGCCAATCACTTCAGAACTCGTACCTCGAGAATTCGCATTATCCGATCTGCGGATTCATAGCGATCCTTCGCTATTGCAGCAATCTGTTTCCTGCTTTGGCGCGATGCAGGTCTTGACGGATTCCAGCAATCTAGAAGCACTTTCGTTGATACAAAAACACAATCACGACTCTCAGGTGCGACTATCTTGCAGTGTTCGCAAGTTCACAATTCAGTCACTCAACTGATCTCTCGCTTGGTTTCACTTGCCATTTCTTGCTGCAACACATGAAGAAGATGCTGAATCTTGTGCTGATGGTTGTCAATCAACTTGGTTTCTCTCTTTACCAGCGACTCGTGGCCTCTATCCTCAGTGCACAAGAAACAAAGAATCAGTGAGCTCAGCCAGCTGCTGAATATCAAGCACAAAGAGTGTAAACAGCACGGCTCAGAGACGCATTCAACTGCTTCCGCTTGCGGTTTTTCTTGCGCCGGTCAAAGTGATATCGCTGCTGAGCGTCCACCGCGCAGTGCATTTTCCGAGCCCAGCTTGTCTAAAGGTGCCAAATAGTTTGTCATGGGTGTGCCCAGAGAAAACAAAGTGAGCGACCACAGAGACAACGAATTCAAACCTCAACCAAGAGCTTACATGTGCGTGCACAATTTCGCGATTCGCTTCGACTGCACGCTCCTTGATGAAATAGCTCCGGTCTTCTCCCTCCACTGCAGCAGAGAAGTAGCGTTTGTCAGCGCTGCCCATACTCGCCCCCGTCGCGGAGAGCAAGTCAAACGCTCGATCGTTGCTCGTGAACTTAGTCATGTCGTGCTGGATGCTTCTGTGCAGGGTCTGCAACACGCCGAGCAGCGTTTGGGAGGCGCTGTCACCTCTTGACGGCAACGACGAAAACGACAAAGATCCAGCCAGCTGCAGCACATTTTGTGTCGGAAACCGGGAGGCTGCTGCTGTCGACAATCCTAGCGAGTTCCTTCTGTCCATTGAAGAATTTGGGAGTGGCAGTAACTGCGCTCGGCTCCTACTACTTGTAGCTGGACTGCTAGGCGCTCGTGATGGAGCTTCGCCACCCCAGAAGATCCCGACAGAACTCGCCTCGCCAGGCATCCTGGACTGCATGTTGGTATCGCCAGAGCCTGTCGCCACCTTCACCCACAAAGCGATTTCACTGATACGCTCAGCGTGTTGTAAGTGGGCTGTCGAGCGCAACACCTTTCTCTATTTACACATCATTTATCACTCGCCTACGCTCTTCTGCTAATTTTAAACAGACTCAGACTCGAGCGCGTCGCGATCTTCTCGTGCACCAAGAAGCTGTCGGAGAACTCGAGGAAATCCACCATGGCTTCGTCGTCTCCGCGCTTCTCGTGCGCCAGGTACGTCAGCGTATTGGCATCGCTCAGTGCGAGGATGCTGCGCGCCAAGTTGCGCCACGATTCCGTGCCGTAGATCGGGTTAATGCCTGCAGATGCAGCCATACACGCACGTCAGAGCAAACTGCTCACATCCCCACTCAAGCACACTAACCATCATTATTCAACTAATTCCACGTACAATCTGAGATCAGGATGTAGTCATAGGTGCTACGCGGCAGCACCTTGGACGGCTCGGAGCCCCACGTGAACTCCTGCACATGCAGTCGACCGAGCTCGTCGTCCGAGACAGCGTTTGCAGCGACATTGCGTTGCAACAGCTCGACTGCCTCTCGTTGATCTGTTAGCAACACATCGGCGCCGAGAGACGCTGCGACGAGCCCTGCGAGCCCGCATCCGCTGCCAAGTTCAATGACAGAAGCCGCCGCCGACGAAGACGACACCTCCTCCTCCTCCACCTTTGCTCTGTCACCGGCAGGGTTCATGCGGAACGGGTGGCGCTGCGTCGCCGCGAACTCGACGAGGTTTTCGGACAGGAACGCGCTCGCGTCCCACACACGCGACGCGGTCCAGGCATCGGCGAAGATCGGTGCGAGCTCGTCGCTCTGCAGCGTCTCGGAGAGCTCGAAGGCGCGCGCGCCAATCACCACCTGCATCAAGAAGGTTGACTTTGTTGCGTTCACCAGCCAATAAATTATTGAGTTTCATGAGTCAGACGCAAATCTGATTCAGATCGGCAGTACGTATCATCAGATAATCTGATAATGCCGGAACCAGCATACCCAACGGACATGAGCACCAAATGCACCAAATGGATCCAGCGGTTCTCGTCCGCAAAACGTAAAGGCCTCACTGGTGCTGATGAGGATTTGCGGTGGTGATAGAAGTGCTCCATACCAGCTTCCGATCGAAGCCTGGGACGAAGGTGAAGGGCTTCATTTCCATCCTGATCTGAGATCTGTGAGATGCAAACGAGCACCAGGAAGGAGCAACCACCGAGTACTGTACGAATGTGAAACCTGGTGCTTTCGCCTGCGTACCGGTACATGTATCCCCACCGCAAACAACCAAGAAAAGCGCAGTTGGCTTCCAACCAGAAATGCTCACGACAACATGGTACAGCCGGTGCTATCGCTGGCTGTGGACGCCTCATCGCTGCTTCCGCCCCCTTTGCGCCTAGAGCGCTGAGTTGTGAGGCACACAACACTGACCCCGTCACAAGATGAAATAAGCATTATTCGCGCGCAAGTCCAAATCCCCGCGCCCCCAAGCCATGCGCGTCCTGGTCCAACTGGCTGATCCATTTTCTGCCCAAGCGGACGGATGGACCAGATAGCCCACTGTCGCCACTGGTCATCCACCACCTCCGGTCCCCATCCCAGTGAGAATCACGTTTCATGGCTACAAGGTGTTTTAAAATTGACTTGCGTTTTGTATGCAGAGTTCAGCTTCGCTTGTGTCTAAACTTTTGTTTTTTCGAACTGTCAAGTCCCTGACGATTGCCTGAAATCAGCTAACGTTGCAGTGTTTGCATCGCTCTGCGCGGAATTCCACCACCACCCACCTGTCATCATAGCGTTAATCATCAATCGCCGAGTGGCTGGCGGGCGGTGGATGAGTGTGTCTGCGGGAGAAAGAGGGCGACGAGGAAGAAATCGTGGTGATGCTTACAATTAGAATGAACAGCACGTTTAGTACGCGTACCGTTTTCAAGATGTTAGTAGCGACGAAACGACTTGTTTCCTTGCTTGAATCGTTGTCGAGCCATCGCAGTGTACACTTTTAATGTGCGCATGTATGGTCAGAAGCACACAATAGAAGTCGCCCCAAATAAATAGGAAGACTCGCAAAACTTTTGAGCTTCTGCTGGAAGCGAAACACAAATGGCCCAGACGCCCAAGCAAGCCTCTGGCTGCGCTGAAGACGCAGATGGACCTGCGCAACCTGCCGCACAAACAGTCAGAGAAAAAGCCATTCAGACTTGTTGTAACGGCCGATCCACTTTTTCCGATTCTGTGTATCATGTGAAGAAGAAACGGCCACCAGACGTTGGGCCTCACTGTTGAACTGTCTGCCTCCTGGTACTGTACAGTGCGCAATTGCAAGTCAGTGCACACAGTGCGCACTATGCTTCAGAACAGCGGAAGCTGGAGCAAACTGTTGTTTGCTCCCTCATCAAGCACGCACAGCGTCACTTCTTCCCGTTTTGTGTTGTGCTGCGTGGTTCTTTGTGTCAGTTCCCGACAAGCAACAAGCAAGCAAGTGCTTGTTTGCTTGCTTGGCGGATGGATGAAGGAGCGGATGCGACCCGAGCTGATTTTTGAGTTTTTGGCGCGCTTTCTGGTGAAACGTGTACCGTAGGAGAGGTTGAAACGTCATTCTTTTTGAATATTCAATCATAGAGGCTATCTACCAAGAAGGCATAAATAAATAAAGGTTTTAGTGACGCGAGTGAAATCGCAGTCCAGCGCGACCGTAAAGAGACGACTATTTGCCAGATTTGTTACAACTTTCCTTCCCGCGGCAGCTTTGCGTCCCGCCTGCACTACCACTGAAGGCGCGCTTGGCTGTTTGTCGAACATGTAGGTACCGACGTTTGGCAACGACTTCGCAGGTAATCTGCAGTTTCATGTTTCAAATTGCTCTTCTGACTGTAAAAATGGACTCTCTCAGCTTCATCGATCGATTTGAACAGGTTATGCAAATCGATCGACGTATACTGTAAATGTGACGGTTTCATCTGCCCGCGTCACACATGGATCCACAACTGTCTCTTTCGCTTGCTCGCGTTTTGCTCTGACCTGACCTGACAGCAGCATCAAATGCTGCAGATCGTTGCAATCGAAGGATGAAGTTTCCTCCACTCGCTCAGAGCAACAAATCCTCTCTTGTTTGTTGTGTGTTGACCAGGCACAACGACAGACAACTTTAGCCCTAAAAACGAGCCAACAAGCGGGGACAGTCCTTTTGGTCCTTCTCATCTTTTCCCTTGCAAAAACTATTTTTCACTATTATTTTTGCGCATTTTATGCACTATTTTTGCGTAAAGGGCTTTCCCCTATTCGTCGCCATCTGGTTTCCCTGCACTTCTACTTCTGGGATTCCCGACAAGGCTCTGGCTTGTTTTGGCCGATTCACACAGCTCAAATTCACAAACACACGCACTCTCTGGTCCTTTCCTGTTCCTGGCCTGAGCCAAAAAAATAGGGGGCTATTGGGTGGTAGGGTGATGGAGGGGAGGGAGGGGAGGAGGAGCAAAGGCTGGCCGCATGCCAGGGAGGCCACGTCCAGGACGTCAAGCTTTTCAATCGAGTCAGAGAGAGAGAGTGCGCGCGCGAAAGCCCAGCCGCGCTCTGTTTATAAATACTCCGCCAAGCAAAGGGGAAGCAAAGCGCGCTTCAGACTTCAGTCCGACACGCCCGCATTGGACACTTTCTCTATTCGACGAGAGAGTGGCAACGCAGTCATCCCTTCCTTCTCTGTCTATCAGCCGAGCAGCCTTCCAGACTGCTAGTTATTACCTGTCTGCCGCTAGCGCCGCGCGTGAAGGTTGGTTATCTATCGCCAGGCAGTGTTTAGCGGTGAGAGAGATAGAGAGAGATAGAGAGTGGTAGGCGAGGCGCGACAAGGGACACGAGCGTCGACAATCCGCATTTCCGTGCCGGTCGTCCAGCAGAAAGCAGCTTCCTTCCAGTTTCCACCATCGACAGCGCGCGCAGTACGTAGCTCTGACATTCGTCAATAGGTCCGCAGCACGTTAAAGAAGGGAATGTCCGCGCCAACGGCCAGCGGGCTGTTCCACGTGTCGTCGTCTTTCCCGTCGTCGTCGTCCTCTGGCGGCACGTCGCTGCTCGCGGCCGCGGCGGATAAGCAGAAGTTCGAGACCGCAGCGGGTAAGACGTCCCGCTCCAAGAGCTTTATCCAGAAGCCCGTCGTGCTGTTTACGAGCCTCGAGAAGAAGAACCCCACGACGACCCCGTCGCCAACGCCCGAGGACCGCGGCAGCAGCGGCAGTAACAGCAGCAGCACGAGCACAGCGAGCACCGGTAGCCACAACGGCGACGACGCAGCGAACCCGCTGCCGCAATCACTGAACAAGGAGCTCTTGCACCTGGGTGCTGAGAAGCCGCCGACCGTGACGAGAAGCAGCAGCATCAGCAGTAGCGGTAGTGGCGGTAGAAAAAGCATCCGCAAGAGCGCGAGCAGCATCATCGCGAGCAGTTTGGGGATCGTTGGGGGCCACAGCACGCGTAGCAGTCTCAGCAAGAGCAACAGTACCAACACGCACTCCGGAAGTCACGGCACGGTGCTCACAATGCCGTCCGCCGCGTCTCCGTCCGGATCCATTTCCCACAGCATGCGGTCGTCGTCTCTGCGGTCGTCATCACCTTCATCCCAGTATGACGAGCTGGCGACATCTCAGCTTGAGATCTCGGAAGAGCGCCGCGCCGCACTCACCGAGTTCATTGACAAGTCCGTGGACGACGCGTACAACCTATGCCACGGCTTCGGTCGTATCCGCTGGCACCCGTTCAAGACCCGCGAGGGCGTATCCATTTGTCGCGCGCACGGTGAGGACGATTCACGCCTCGACGCCGCTGTGCGCGGCAAGTGCAACGTGAACGCCACGTTCCACGAGATGATGGATGCGCTCACCACAGAGACGACCGAGGAGTTCGTGAACCACGAGAGCACTGTGAACCCAAGCGAGTTTCTCGACGGCCAGGTGCTGCACACGCTCGTACCGCGCACGCCGGATGACCGCTTCGTGTGTATTAAGTGGCACTGCATCAAGTCGCTGGCGCCATCCGTCGCCAAGCACCGAGACTACGTGTACGTCGAAGTGGTGGACCAGTTTGAAGACCAGGACGGCAAGAAGATCGGCTACCGATTGGCGAAATCCATCGACCTTGATGAGATGGCTACGCTGGATACTTCCCACCTCTTCGTGCGCGGTAAGACGCTCACAGTGCAGACTTTCTCGGAGGTCTCGCAGGGAAACCTCGAGCTGTATACAATGATGATCAATGACTTGGGGGAGCGCCTGCCCACGTGGCTCGTGCACAAGATCGTGGACACTGCTGCGATGCGCGTCGCGTGCATTCGAGACCATATCAACCAGAGACGCATCGACCTGCTCGTGTTCACGAACCCTCGCGACATGGTGCCACTCAGCAAGCGTGTGTGCTGCATCGTGTGCACCAAGAGTTTTTCACTTGTCCGAAAGAAATACAACTGTGTCGCGTGTGGAGACGTGATTTGCAACCAGTGCAGCGTGCACCAGCTAGTCACGAACCAGGGACTGAGTGAGTTTGTTGGCAAGCGGAAAGCGCGAATCTGTGTCAAGTGCAGCAGCGGCATTACGACGAAAGAGCTGCCGCGCAGATCAAACTTAAGACAGAGCGACTTGACGTCGGAGGCCAGTACGCGCAGCTCGATGTCGTCACGGTATTCCAGCGAGCGGAGACCAGGTTCAGAATTGGAGAGCCGATATTATCGGTCGATGAGCTCTTTTGAAACGTCATCGAGTAGCGGTTCCATGGCGTCGAATGAAGACGGCAGCATGCGTGTTCACCCGGCTGGCAACCGGCAGACGATTCCGCACATGTTTCAGTTCCGACCCACAGCAGCGAAGGTCGAGCAAGTGAAGGTGCCTCCTCCAGCTTCCCCTTCTCAAGACGTGGAAAGCGAAGAAGATGACGACATGGAGCACGAGCTGTTTGATGCGAACGTTAATATTACTGCTATCGCCCCCCAGGAATTGGACCTGGGCGTCGGCAAGTACAAAGAGGTGTACGTGCAGCAGAGCCATTCGGAGCGCGCAGTCGACAGTTTCCTCATGCAGGAAGATCCGGCGGTCGCGAGCTTTTTAACACAGGGCAACGTGGTGGATGCGTCGCCCACACCGATTCCTGCACCTGTTGTCAGCACAATGGAGGAGCTGATTGTCGAAGAAGTGATGCCAGGCAACCGAGACAGTTCGATGAGCAGCCAGCCTCGTCAGAGCATGAGTCTTGACGTGTCGGATCCGAACACTGATCAGCCAGTTATCGTGCGGAAGGTCGAGAAGCTGTCCATTGGAGCCGGTGGTCGAAGGAGTCTGAAGAAGCCGCGTAGTGAAGCGCCGAAGCCGCCGACGGCAGAAGTCGTGGAAGTCGCGGATTTCACGGCTGACTTCACTGCTGACTTCACGGTTCCAGTCGAAACCGTAGAAATCACCTCCGAAGCTCCTACTGAAGACGTGCTCCAGCTTTCCGACTTGCAAGTTCACCTGGACCGCATGACGCAGATCTCGCAGAGCCTTCGAAACCTGAATGTCGAGGAGATCGAGTCCTCCACGGAAGCGACAGTGGCGATGAGACGGCTCGAAAGTTTTGAAAAGAAGGCAAACGCCGAAGTTGCAGCGGTGATTGCAGCGAACTTCCTCAGCGCTTTTGGAGGTCCGGTGGAACGGCCTACGTTTGTATCTGCTCCACTACCAATCGGACCGCCACGATTCATCCTGACGCTGGCGATGGGCGACGGCAGCATCGCCGACTTTCTCCTCGACTCGATCTTCTCCGAATTCACTGAACCTGTGGAAGGCGTGCTCCCAGGCTGGAAGACGGTGCAGTCTCAAACCACGGGCAAATTGTATTATTACAACGAGACTTGCGGCATGACATCGTGGACTATTCCAGCGCCAGAGTTGAACCGCGGCGCTGTGTACATGGTGCTGTAGACGCAACTTTCGTTGAGTGCTGCATCGCCGCCAGCCAGATTTATTTTCTTTGTTTTTCATTCTTTGGCTCATTTTCCACCCTTGGTGAAGACGAGAGAGAGAGAGAACAAGGAAGGAGACAGCAAAAGGAACAACCAAGAAGAAGGAGCGATCAACCAGAAGCACCGGGTATTATTTAGCATAAAAGTGAAAAGTCAATGTAACAGGAAGAACACCACCACCACCACCCATCCAATAAACGAACCAACCAGGACCTTATTTTTTCAACCATAGAGCTGCTTTCGTTGGTTTTCAATGTTGACGATGATGCTCCCTCCCATCATCTATCTCACCAAGTATCGGCTCTCCATATCTCCATTTGAAGAAAAAAACACACACTACAAGACTCACGAGCCGCTTGTCTCGTCGTAGCTTATCGATATGGACACGCGGCGGAGAGGTGCGCTGTGGACGGCACGCCGCAATGGATGCACTCAGTCTCCTTCGGGGTACCCGGGAGGCTCGCTGCTGCTCCGCCCGCACGCGGCGTCGAGCTCTGCGACGAGACGGACGACGTCGACTTTTTCGCGGTCACGGACGCTGCGAGCGACGCAAAGCGACTTGTAAACCCTCCGATGCCGCTTGTTGTTGGTGCTGGAGGTGGCTTCATCGTCACTGACACGCGGGGAGGCACCGAGACGTTCGACGCTGCCGCAGAGGACACATGCGAAGGCGCTTGTCCAACCGAGTCGTCCGAGTCCGAGTCGGAATCGTCCGAATCGAGGTGACGCTTGGGCGAGCCCGGTCGGAACACGGCGAAGCGGATGATCTTCTCTTTGCGCGCGAGCTTCCCGAGCAGCTCCGTCACCGCGCGGAGCGACATGAGCGACGCGTTCGTCTCGTTGATGCCGATGATGTACATCCCGGGCTGCACGCCGCCGTGGCCCTCGATCGGCCCTTTGCCACCCGTGGGCAAGTTCGTAAAGCCGTGCACGACCGCGCACTCCTGGATGCCACTGTCGAGCAGCACGCCGAGCGGGCCGGGCGGCACGCGGATCTCCACGACGTCCTCGATCTCGTTCTCTTCTTCGCTGTCGCTGTCGTTGTCGAAGAACGCCTGGCCCTGCAGCATCGCGTCGTAGTTGTTGAGCGTCTGCGTGGCCGAGATGTCTGCGTACTGGTAGTCAAGTTTCTTCAGGTCCTCGTAGTACGGGTTGTTGCCGACGATCTTGTAGTCCGTGCCGGCCCAGAGGTTCACGAGCTTGGCCTCGCCGTTGCCTTCGTAGTGCAGCGCGCGCAGACTGCTCGTGCGGATGCTCGTGCTCGGCTCAAAGTCCACGACCGTCGCTTTCCTTCCCATGTGCAAGATCAGCTTCCCATTCAGGCTCTCCGGTTCTACCAACAACAGATTAAAATACGTTAGCTCCATCTGTCGCAGCGCGCTCCTGATACATAAATACCAACAGTACCATAGCGAACCTTTCATTGGCGCGATCGAGCCTTGCGAGCGCAGCAGCTCAATGATCTGCAGGTGGCCCTTCCAAATCGCGAGGTCGAGTGAGGTGTATCCATCCTATTTCCACAGCACACATGTTAGTTCAGTTCTCTCACACACGATTAGACTCTTGCGAGCATAATAGGCACCATGACACATGGCGCCAAACGAAAGAAGCAAACAATAACGTACGTCTGTGAGCGCCATCACGTCTGCGCCGCACTGGAGCAGCATCATCACGATCTGCGTGTTGCCCGTGAGCGCCGCGCAGTGCAGCATGCTGAACCCGCCGCTCTGTTAGGACAATCAGCAAGTAGTCGGTGCCATCGCAATTAGCACCACACAAGAGAGAGCACATGCGCACAAAGATATGCAATGAAAGTAAAGCGCATACACGCACCTCAGTGAGCGCCGCGACATCGGCTTTGCCAATCTTGAGCGTCAGGTAGCGCTTGACTTTCTCGAGACTCTCCTCCAGGATCGCTTCGCGCAGGTATTGGTTGCTCTTCCCCTGCAGCAGATTCATGATGACGGAGACAGTGGGGGTGTGGACTACAGGACGAATCTGTCGATGCTAACGCGCTTCACTGAGCGGGGCTGGTGCTAGCGTTGCGGTGGCGGATGCGATGGAATGAGCGCGCGCGTTCGCTTCCTCGACCACTTTTTCCTCTTGGAGCTGTTGAAATGAAATGCGCTTGTGTCCGAATCGTGAGAAGAGAAATCAGAGCCAAAACAAACACATGAACCCAGCCATGGCAATGTAACCAACGTTAAATTATCCTCTCAGTGTAACCAACGTTGGTTACATTAACCACGAGCAGTTTAATTGTGATCACATACGGGATACGATTTTATTATCGTAATTATTGTGTTTTTGTTGTTGCAAAATGCGGAAACGTGGCAAAAACTTTGTAAGAACCAATGCAAAAATGGACCAATTTGAATGGTAAAATGAAACACACTTGATCCGGAACAACGCTAATGTCAAAACAATGCACACCAACACATAGCTAATGGTATAATGAACAAGTTGAGGTTGCTGTCCTGCTCGTAGGCCGACATATACTCGAGCAGCAATGTGATATAATCACGGAGTGGTTCGACAGAAGTCCACGCTATCCGTTCAAGACATCACCAACCAACGGGCAAGATTGGCAGTGCCGCATGCTATATATTCCTTACATTGTGTACCCGGTTCTCGGCTCGTCACCACGTCCGGTTACCAGTCTAGAACCGAACTGAATCGCTCTTGACAGCAACGTCATATTACTTCGACAGGGGGTCTCAAACATGTAAAGAGGAGTGAAATACAAATATGCATATTCCCACCCAGATAAGCGCCCGCCGCGCTCACCCTTTGCCTGTTCTCCCGTTCATTTATCAGTCGGGTGTTCACTCATGATCGTACTGGAGACAGTCACTCACTTGCGTGCTGCAAATGGAAACAAGTCTCCCAGCATTGGTCGGAATCGTGTGATCAAACACAACTCCCATTCAATATCCAAAATGCATTGGAGGGTTTGTCGATACCCACAAACGCCATCATGCCCGTGTAAAGGACGACCCAGTCGGGGCAATCCGAAGCGAGTGTACAAGGATTACCCAGGCTCGCCACGCTCGATCTGTTAATGGGGCAACCGCTGCTCTGAGTGTTGGGCCAATGGCCGCCGCCGTGCAACTCATGTCATTCTGTTTCAGGCCTTGTTGCTACACGACTATAAGGAGGGTTGCACGCTCGCGTATCTTGCGCAATAGACAGAAATCATACACATAACCTCAGGCACCCATCTTGCCCCTGAGAACTTTCACGACATACACCAAAGGATGTTGCGCTAGATATCTCACGTTCGCCACATCATCGGATATTCACCATGCTCCCCTTACGGGATAAATCCCGTAGGAAGAGAACAGTATACAACGTCCTCCAGACACATTAATGCAACGCAGTAAACACGGCCATGGCTATGTAAATCTCTCACCTTACATATTCATTCACACCACACTCACATTCTTCGGCATACACCGGACTTCAACTCGCAAACATCGTGCAACAGGCAGAACGCTTGCAAGCCACTTACCGATACTGGAGAATCGAGGTAAACTTGAGCGTCCTTGTGCCGTGCCTGTTGCTTGGCTTGTGTGTTTGGTTGGAAAAGTTAGAGTGAACATTACAAAGCTTAACAAAATGCAACCCAAAACTATCTCTCTCAAGGCGCAGCTACTATGACCTATTTGTGAATTTGAATCTCTTTATCTATTCGCGTCTGTTCGCAGGCATCACCATACTGTGGCTGTAAAAAGTCTCCGCACCCTCTCCAAACCGATCTATTTTTCGGTCTTGCGAAAAAACGATGAGAGGTATGAGCAAAAGAACAGATGCATCGTGTTGAACGGGTTATAAGAAGCTGAAGCCTACTTTGTTTTTGAGCGAATGAAAAATTCAGACTTCAGGAAGTCGGATC
>JAASGK010000685.1:0-18238 GCA_023334195.1 Globisporangium emineosum
CCCTCTCTCTCTCTCTCTCTCTCTCTCTCTCTCTCTCTCTCTCTCTCTCTGAGTGTGCTTGCTACTGATATGCTACGGTCGGTATCTTCTTCTTGTTGCTTCATGCATTCACCACTTGATTGGTAGCAAGTTTCACTTACTGCTATAGAAATCTGACAACGATTGCGCGAACGCGCGCGCCTTGTTCTGCAACGAAGGATAGCGCACGCGCTCCTGCAGAGTGTGCATGTGGTGGTGCATCTCCTGGAAGCATCCATCGCAGGCGGCGCAGCGTTGCGTTCTGCAAAGAAATGCGCCAAACAGCACATGCACACATTCAACACAGCACAGTCAGCAAATGTGAGATCAGCACAAATCCCTTCGACTCGGATCAGCTGCGGCTCACCTCTGCTCGCCAGCGAGGTCCACGTCCCGCGAGCGGAACTGTTTGGACCGGATCGAGTCCTTCACGATGGGCGAGAACGTGTCGAAGAGCTTCTGTCCGTACTCGATGCCGACACTCAGGTACCTAACACAAGATATTGTAAATCATCGGCACCAGTTCTTTAAGATCAGGTTGCACGAACCAAGTTCCACGCGTCCAGAGAAAACGCAAACGTACATTTCAAATTTGCTCGCCAGTAGCTCGGTCACAAGCGGCAATAGCAAAGCGCAGCCCTCAAGATCGAGCCCGAGCGACTGGAAGTCTGTGATGCGCAGCACGTCGACCACGATCGCTTCTCGCTTGCCATTCGGGAGTTGCGCGAGGTACCGGAAGCCGTCGTGCAGGTTGCCTTTCTCCCAGTACACGAGCAGCTGCTGGATGCACTTTTGACGCGCTTTGAAAGTCTTGACGCACGTGTCCATCCCGCAGCGCAGCTCCATGATGTAGTTGGCAGTGTCGACTTCCTCTTCCTGCTGACGGATTCACCAACGCAGTCGAAAACAAGAACGTGAGAAGATCGAGAAGACAGAATGAAGACACAAGTTGAATACAAACTGAGAAGCTCGTTTACCCGAACTTCTGCTGCTGGGTTCGGATGATGTACTGGCGCTGGATCTGCGTGGATAGTCAGACAGGTAAATTAGGTTTCCTTCTCACACGAAGTCGTCATTAGCACCATCAAGCGTTACTTTCATACCAAAGCCATTGTTGGATACTGGTCGGTAGTCGCTCTGAGGAACAGCAGAGGCGTCTGGTGTCGCCATCCTGCTGTCATCTAATGATCAACAACAACAAAACACACAACACAATACAGGTGAGCCGTCTATAGCTGCACATACCACCACCAACGCACTGGCATTTCAAGTCACGTACGTGATCTGCGAGGGTCTTCAGCGAATCGGATCGGGTTCGCATTCCCAGGAAGAGCAATCGCTGGTGTCGTCGGTCGACTCGAGACAGACACTCGGTTCTGAAACTCTGGTGCCAGTCGATCGGTGCTGCTGTTCGCGCTTAATGGGTTTTTAGCTGACAATGGCTGCTGTGAGTGGGCGATGGTTGCAGAGGACGATGTTGAGGCACTCGGAGGGCGATTGAATGAAGTGGGAAGCGGTGGCACTGGTGTGGGCTGTTGTTGCTGCGCATATGGAGCAGAGACTGGTGCTCTCGATGGCTCTTGTCTGCTCCTCGCTCCATTGTTGTTGTTGTTGGTGCTAAATGGTCGCAATTGGTTCACATCCAGCACCCAGATCGACACGAACGCGTCCTGGATCGAGCCAATCATGACCTTCATGTCCTGCAGCATGGTTGAGTCCGCGTGGGTCTCCACTGCACCTCCTGTCTCTTTTGGACGAGGACACATGACGCTGTCGTGGCACTCGATCGCAGTCTCGTACGACCACACGCGCACTGCCTCTGGCGAGCAGCAAAAGAGGTACTTCCCACTGTGCGGCTCGGCGATCGTGTGGCACATTGTCGTCGTCTAGAGAAGCAATGCCCAAGAGTTAGCACACCATATACAAAAGAACTAGAGTTTGCTTGTTCAGTAGTATAGTATAGGAGAAAATTGTGCTTACCGTCGCGTTGTCTGTGGGCGTGAGTCCGATGAGCGCAAACTCCTGCACGTCCCAGAAGCGGAGCGTTCGATCTGCTGATGACGACACGAGAATGAACTCTTCCGGATTGAACTCAAGGTCTGTGTAACAGCACGAGTGAGTTCTCTATAACCTATTTCCATAGAGTAGCACCAGGACTACAAGACTAGCAACGGGTTACGCACTTGTGATCGCGCCGCCGTGGTCCGAGAACTCGCGCAGGAGCTTCCCAGCTGTGAGGTCCCAAATGCGGATCGTGCCGTCCAGGCCGCCCGAGGTGAGCCACCGGCCATCGGGCGTGAAGCACACGGTCGTGACCTCGGTCTTGTGGCCTTTGAACGTCTGCATGCAGCTCTTCGTGCGCAGGTCCCAGACCTTGACGATCGTGTCGAGCGAGCCAGACGCCACGTAGTCCCCGTACAAGTGGTAGTCGAGCGCCGTGCACGTCGACATGTGGCCCTTGAGCGTGCGACTCACTTTGGCAGCCTCCAGGTCGAACGCCTTGATGGACCCGGCTTTCGAGCCCGCGATCACCTTCCGCTCCGACGGATCGAACACCAGACTCTCCACGGGGCTCTGATGACCCGAGAGGCTCTATTTGAAGCAAGGCAAACAGCAGCAACAACGGTGTTCAGTTAATACTACGCTATGTCAAACGCTGTGCACACACACATGCATGTTATACACCAGGGAGTACCATGATGTTCTTGGTCTCTTTCTCGCGCATGCGCCAGAGGTTGACCACATTGTCATCGCCTCCGGTCGCCGCAACTTGGCCCTACCTCGCACACACAGGGATTCAACCAGATACGATTCGCGAGTTAGCCATTAAAGTGGCTAACGCTACACCCAAATAGCCATTGAAGCCACAAGGAGATCGAGAAGAGCGCTCTTTTTGCTTCCGCACCGACTTGCGACCGAACTTGAGGCAATTGACGTTGCTGGAATGGCCCAAGAAGTGCGCTACGGGTTGGAAAAGCACAGATACGCACAGAGAGCCGCTTGCAGGTTAGTATGTGACAGCGGCCTATGCAAGCATTCACAGAGAAGCATAAGAGAGCGATGGACACGCACAGTGCCGCGTCAGCGCCATTGCCGTCACCCTTTCCTTGCGCGCCGCTTTGCGTTTCGAGAGTCACGCTTTGGGTTTCCTTGGGAAAATGGCGCCATCTGACTTACCCTTAAAAATGCGTATTTATAAGTAAGAAAATTTAAAAATAAATAAATAGGTTAATATATAGCATATAAAGATAATGTGTTACAAAAAGGGAAATGTTCTTTGAAGAGTTTTCTATATCCGTTCACCGTTGTGCATGTTTCTCTGAATTAATGAGCGTAATAAGTCAGAGAGACGCTTACTATGTGATCTCTCTGATTTATTGGATGTTTTTTTGGCGGGACTTGGGATCGCTCACAAGCGAAAGAGAACGCGCAAGCAGCAAGGAACCAAGGAAAAAGGGAGCGACTCTCTCTCATCACCAGGCAGGCGACAGCAACAAGAGACCCCCGCGGCAAACATGCAGGTGCTGATCGCGGTGCTGAGCTTCATCGATATTGTCGCGCTGACGTTCCTCAACGGCTACTGGGTGCGTTCTCCTCCTTCCGCAAAGTGATGCGAGGAGCTACGAAAGCAATCCATCGCTCTCGCATGGGTGACACCAACTGACGGTTGCTCTCTTTCTTCCTCGTTATGTGTGCGTACATTGTGCTGCTGCTTCTGCTGTACAGTTGATCACGCTGGATGAGCTGGAGTTGGATCACCTCAACCCTGCAGATGTGGCCAAGCGCCTCAACAAGCTGGTTTGTACGTGGCGCACATGCAAGCAAAGCATCACGACCACAGATGGATGTACAAACGAATTAACCTCACTTTTGTTTTCCTCTCGTTCGTGCACATGCAGTCCCAGAGATGATCCTACACGGTATCCTCATGCTTTTGTGCCTGGTGGCGTGGGCGCCATACGTGTTCCTGCTCAACGTCCCGATTGTGCTGTGGCACGCCCGTCGGTACGTTGTGCATCCACACATCCAGTTGTCTTAGTGAAGCCCTGTGGTGTCATACACGCCAGCTTTGACGAACATACGTATCTGTGTGTGTGTGTGTGTGTGTGTGTGTGTTATGTTTATTAGTGTGTCGCGAAATGAGCACATGCTGGACCCGACGGAGATCCTGCGCTTCAAGAACCTGCAAGCTGCACGCGTGGAGGCGATCGCCAAGACGGTCTTCTACGGTTTCCAGATCGTCTACGGCATGTTCTGGTGCGCAGCTCATGCCTTTCCATCCCTGTGTTTGTTTGCGTATTATACTAAGCGACTGGCCGTGCGTGTGTGTGTGCAGGATGGTGTCTGCGATCGTCGCGTCGGCGGGTGGCCGCAAGTCCAAAAAGAATTAAGCGACCAGCGAAAACGCTAAAGGAAGGAAGAACACATGGTCTCGCGGCAGTCACCAAGCCAGTCACTCGCGAGCATTCGCTTCCATCCCTCACTCCCACGATACTATTTTCAAGAGGAAGAGAAGCGCACATTTTGGCAGGAAACAAACAGTACAGTCGTGTAGAAAGAGAAGGAGAAGCATAACGTTAGTATAAAGCCCCATTACCACCACAACCATCTTCAGAGTCGTGTCTTTGAGGGAGGTTTGCTGCGGCGCACTCAGAGAGCATGCGTGTCAGAGCGAATAGCACATTGAAAAAGAAGGAACCCTAGAAGGAGGCCATGTGACGTGTGACAAAGATATCAAACGCAAGCCACTTGCCATGTCAAAAGGCTCAACAATCAAGAGCGGTGGCTATTTTGACACCATGAAAACAATGCCAATTTTAGCTTGAAACCTATGGTACAGTGATTCGAGTTTTGGACAATTGTATTGTTAAAATAAGGATCAACAAACATACAATTTACAAGTGTATTTGCCTACTTTATCGACCTTTCCGCCATCGTCAAAGGCCAAACTGGTTTTCAAAGCCAGACGTCATTGAGCGAACAGAAGCGTCAAGAGAAGGGAGCAAGCTAATGCGTCGGCGATCGGAGCGACGACGCGCTGCGGCTGCCGCGGCGGCTGCGAAAGTGCCGACTCCGGCCGATCCGCTGCCGTCCCAGCCGCTGACAGACGCAGCAGCTTCTTCACCTGGCGCTATCGCCACGGACGGAGCTCCTGAGACGAGCGCGTCGGCGATGCCCGCGCGCGGCAAGAAGCCGCTGGCGATCCACCCGGCCGCGCAGTTCAAGCTCCACGTGCACGGCCACGAGTTCCAGAACGGAGAGGAGCTCGTGCTGAACCCCGAGTACTTTCCGCAGCTCAAGGAACTGCACTGGGACGACTACGTGGTCGAAGTGTTCCATCCGCCGCCGATGATGAACCCGAACGACAGCATGGCTGAACAGCCGACCGAGTACACTGGCGACATGAGCGACACCGGCGCGATGGCGTCTCGCCACCACTTGCTCATGGAGATCCCGCAGAGCAGCAACCAGCCGATCAAGGGCAAGATGCAGGTGAGCGTGCTCAAGGATACGGCGGCCGACTTCCAGCTCGCGCCGTTCAAGGACGTGATGGTGCGCTTCGTCGCCAAGGTGCACGTCGAAGTGGACTTTGTTGAAGTGTCGCTCAAGGACCAGTTCATGTCGCGTCGTGACCTGTGGTACCTGAAAAAATCTGTCGTGGGCTCGGCAGTGTATGTTGGCAAGAACATCCGCGTGCACGGCACTCGGTGGCAAGTGATGGACATCCGTGCAGGTGGCGAGAAAGTGTCGAGTGGCGTCATTTCGGCGAAGACCAAGTTCGCGTTCCGGTCGCGCACGTCGCGCGTCATGTGGCTCGTGCAGCTTTCGCCCGAGATGTGGGACATGGCGAACTCGGGCAAGCTGTACATGGAGATCTTCCTGAACGTCGTGCAGAACGTGCTGAACAAGTGGATGAAGCACATGATGTCGCACAGTCTCACGATCATCTTCTTTGCGCGGAACTACTATCCAGACCTGGAGCAAGAGCTGGAGCTGCAGGCGTCATCATCGTCCTCAGGAGGTCGCAAACGACGAACGTCGAGTGGATCGAGCCGCACGACCCGCGCTGGGGGCGGCGGCAGTGGTGCCTCCGGTTCGAAAAGACGCGGCACAGAAGACAAAGAGCGTACGTTCCCTTACGAGCGCCGCGACTATTTTCCAATTGGCGTCGACGAGAACGGACGCCACTACCAGGATTTCTACAAAGTCGTGGCGTTCGACAGCCTCGTGACCGAAGTGCAACCTCTGCTCGTGCAGCTCAAGCGAGAGATGAACGATTTCCCGCACGCCTGCGGCTGGCGGTCTCATCCTTCGTCGTACTACACGCCTCCACCTCCGCCGACTCCCTCTGGAGCCAGCAAGGAGTCGACATACCGACTCGGCGTGCCTTCGTATGCGCGCGATGGGAACTTGCTGGAAGCGATCAATCTGGTGCTCAACATCTTCGAGAAGCACCACATCGATCGGCATCTAGCGCGAAGTGGGCAGAGCGTCGTGCTGATCACCGCGGGGAACGGCATTTTCTCAGTCAACAAGCGCCTCGCGGAGATCACGGAGCAGCGCATGATGGATCACGGTATCGGTATCGATCTGATCTCGCTCGCGACTCCGCCGCTGCACAAGTGCCCACTGTTCCTGTTCAAACAATCGGATCTGTCAGAGATGAAGCTGCCGAGTCGAGCGGGGGAAGCCAATGCCGTTGCGGTGGATGCCTGCTTGTGCGCGAACCAGACCAACAACAACAAAGCGGCGGTGTTCCAGCGCCGATCACGAACAGCGTCGAACGATGGTATGTTTGACAACCAGTCGGCCGTAGACGGTGGCGTCGCGTCTGTGCGCGCAACCCAGCTCTGCAAATACTGCACGCAGCGTCTTGAGAATCGCAAGAACTACGTCATCCCGCTCTGGATCCCTCTGTGTTTTGTGGAAGAGGACATGATGGTGGACCACGAGTGTCCGCTGGATGAAGATATCACGCGCCAGTGCGTAGTGTGCCATCCAAAAGTGCCAAAGACGAAGGACTTTGTGCCGTTGCCGATGTGTCGAATGTTCAAAGAAGAGGACCACTCGATGCAGTACTCGGCGTATTCGCTCCCGAAGCCGCTGGAGAAATTGCTGAACCGATTTCAAGAAACAACCGAGATCTCAGCTTTTGATGACGACGGATACAACGGTTACGACGGACGCTCGGGACTCTCGAACACCGTGATCTCGGAGTTTTCAACGTACAACGAGCTTCTATTTGCAGGCTTTGACAGTGATTTGGTTCGCGCGCGGTCGCCGTCCATCACGTCCGTGGACGACATGATCACGTACGGAGGCGACATGCTGCCGAAAGTGCGCTCGTACTCGCCCTCGGACCGCAGCAAAGTGCTGCAAGAGTTTGAGAAGTACGACGACCAAGTGTTTGGATTTGCTGGGAATCGTGGGGCAGCAGTTCCTCCGAAATCCTCGGACGGAGGCAACGACAGATTGTGCATGACGCCGCCTCTCGGCCCACGGCCGCCGCCTGGTTCAAACTCGAAGAAAAGAGCAGGGATGACGGGATCGGTCATGACTTTCCAGTCCAGCTCAGCGGGCAACAACGCTGCGAATGGGCACGAAAATGGAGGAGGACAGAGTCAGTGGCGACAGCGAGACCGCAGCCCTTCGCCGCTTCCGTTGAGCGGATCCATGGGGTCGGAGAGCAAGTTTGTGTCTTCGTCAGACGAAGACATGTCGACTCTCGATTACAGCAAGTCGCGCAACATCTCGGGCTCGCTGCCCAGCACCTACCAGCTCGACAGCGGACCCAGCTACGCTGCTCCGTATACGACGAGTCCGATGCTTCGTCCCGGAGACGGTGTCGGGAAAGATGACTTGTTCAGCTCACAGGCGTACATTTTCAGTAGCAAACTCACGAGCAACCAGCGTCGATGGAGCCAGATCCGCCCCAGTGAAGACGCAAAGTACCGACTCGTGCAGAACATGCTCAAGTGGAAGAGTCTGTGCTTCCCCGCGTTGCTTCCGCTAACGAGCGACTTCTTCCCCACGCTGAAAGAGCTGGAGGCGCACTACACGGAGTCGTTCTACAGTGTCACGCTGCCAGAGCGCGACGAGCGGAACGGCGTGACGTTCCGAGATTACAGCGAGTTCGTGATGGAGATGGTCGCGCAGCGGTTCTCGCAGGATTTTCAGCTTGTCACGGTCGAAGACGGCAGTGAGACCGCTAGCACGGTGTTCCGGTTGAGCATGGGGCACCGGATCCACGAGATCTCGTTCAACGAAGAAACGCAGACGATCGACGTGAAGCGGTACTTGCAGAAGGCGAAAGTGCGCTCCGACGTGGACATCATGGAGTACAGGTACTCGATCTGGTCACCCGTGGCGCACACGTTCCTGTCTGTCTCACAGGAGTTCCGCAAGTACCCGCGACTCGAGTACGCGTGGAACTACTTGGACCAGCTGATCTGCGGCTACTACGACGAGATGAGCGAAGCGATACGCTACAAGCGCATCCTGTACTGTGTCGTGCCTCCACGGCTGGAAGGAACGGAGCAAGACAAAGGTACGAACGCTGCGGAATATTGATACCTATGTGGGCAAGTTGCCAATTGACATGAACTCTCTCTCTCTGCCTTGCTATTTCACAGCGAATATTCACGACTACACGGAGAGGTGTCGGAAGTTCATCGACTATTTGCGCTCGAGAGCCGACGCAAGCACTGGAGCTCCGAGTGTGAAGATCTCGAGTGAGTGGAAAGAGAACATGGCAAGCAGCGGCGTCGACGCGTTCAAGCGCGTCCCCCAGGAGAACATCAAGATCCCGATGAACGCGAGCGACGCGCCGACGAGTCAGAACTGGGTCATGACGCGCGTCGACACGGAGCTGCTCGCCACGCAGTGCTACCACGTGGAAGTGCAGTGGCTCGTGTGTCGCAGCTCGCTTGTCGACGATTTCATCACGGGGATCGTGCGACGAGCGAAACAGCTCGGACTCGAGTTCATTCAGGTTTGTGATGTGTCAGTGGTACCATTTGATCACCTACCATGCTTGCAGAGATGCTAACGTTTCTGCCGAACATGTTCTGCCCAGGTTCCTGAAAACGGCATCTCGAGCAACCTGGACCTACACCCGATGATCTGCCCGATCTTCCTCCCGATCAGCGACCCGCACGAGCAAAACATCGTCGAGCAGGCGCTGATCAAGCGCTACCATTTCTGTTGCGAAGCGCTGCATCCGATCCCGTTCACGCATTTGAACCACGGCGAAGAGTACACGATCCTGCATCAGGAGCCGCGCGTGCGCAACCGCCGCAGCATCTCGTACTACCGGCAGTACGTGCACCGCTCGCTGTCCTGCTACGTGCGCATGACGCAAACAGGTCTCGTGTGGATCTCGAACCGCAAGCTCCCCTGTGACGACATTCAAGAGATCTTCGACGGATTACGCCAGTTGGTGAACTCTGTCCGCATCGCGCACGCAGCTCTCGCGGATGTCGTCGAGCGCGTATTTGAGACACCAGCGCCAGTGGCGGTCCCTGATTCTCCAATCGTAGACGCAGAGCCAAAGTGCAAGGATGGGGACGTCGATGCTGACGATCAAGATGGAGAGGGCGACGGAGAGGAAGACCTTACGTCGGAAGGCGACAAGACCGAGACGAACACGACCGACGAGGACAACGAACGCAGCGACGAAGACAAGGAGAACGCGGCGCCGGCCATTGCTGCGAACCGATTGTCCGCCGCCGCCAATGCAGAGGCCGCTCAGCTCTTGACCCGCAGAGAGGCTCGCAAAAGTGTAACCACAGCCGCAGTAGTGTCCCTGTCACACTCCTCCGTCACGACAGCCGTGGGACTGGCGAATGGGCCGGAGCGCTCATTTTCTGCACCAGCTGGCGATTTGACAGACGCTGCTGCTGCCGAAGCAGAGAAAGATCCGGACTCGAGCAGCAAGTTGCAAATGCGCGCTGCCGCAGATGTCGCTGTTACTCATGATGGCACGCACGAGCACCAGTCGCAGGAGCCACAGGAGTCGCTCCAGCAACAACAACAGTTGGAGCCACTCCATGAGATCGTGGAGCTGACCGCAAGTGCCCACGAAATGGTTGGAGCTGCTGACGAATGAGCCATTTGAGCATGGCCACCACTTTCGTCATCGAACCGTTTTTGAGTTGAAATTAATCTGAAAGTACATAAAATCGGAGACCTCTATTTTCTAATCGAAACCGAAAGACATGATTTGATACAAATAAGTGTCTTTGGGACCTTTATAAAATAATACCCTCTTCTACACGATGCGAGAGGTCGATCGAGTGGAAGGGGTTTTGCTCAAACAGGCCAAAGCCAGCACAGCAGATGCCGAGCTTTTTTTGTATGCGAAACTCTCTTCCGCAAAATCGCTCCCTCCTTCAAAATGGAGATGCGACCGAGCGACACGCGAATCCTCATAGAGCGCGCGTTCCCCATGAGCCCCGCCCCCAAATCCAAAAGCAAAGCCTCTGTTGTATGAGTGAGACTCAAAAGACAAAGAGGCTCACTTCCCAATCCTCCTTCTCCATTCCAGCGCAGAGCGACTACTGGAACCAGAAGACAGACCCCAACCAAGTGAGGTCGAATAGCTCCAACTCCTGAATAGCTACCTACGTCGGTCTCTATCTGGCTCCTTCTGTCCGCCATTCGACTCGACCAGGCAGTCGACGAGCAAGAAGAACAGACAGGTCCAGTGAGTGAACGCGTGTACTGTGCGGAGAGAGAGAGATTCATTGAACCAGGCACGATGGCGACGGAGTTCGAGGCGGCGTTCGCGCGGCCGCGCCGCAACACCGAGAGCAGCGGCAGCGGCAACAGCAACAGCAACATGATGTTCCGCCGCATGTCGGCGCAAGCGATGGGGCTCGAGGCGAACGCGCTCTGCCACCGCTCGCACTGGGTGCCCAAGTCCACGCGCTCATCGTGCTCCAACTGCCGGCGGTCGTTCCGCCTCTGGACCAAGAAACACCACTGCCGCTTTTGCGGCGAGGTGGTCTGCCGCAACTGCTCCACGCAGCGCATTCTGATCCAGAAGAAGACCCTGCGCTCCTGTGACGCGTGCGTGAGCGTCAACGTGCAGAGCATCTTGGAGCTCAGCCGCCGCAACAGCACGAGCGACCTCGTCGTCGAGTCCGCGTCGGCGGGAGGACTACTGCACAAGAACACCAGCAGCGTGAGCGCGGCGGGCCGCAAGAGCGACGGCGCGCTGCTGCGCAAGTCCATGCAGCAGCACCAGCTGCGCGGCAAGCAACGCGGCAGTCTGTCGAAGCGCGACGCATTGTCGACCGGCTCGACATCCGCCACCTCGCGCGCGCTGTTCGCGCTGCGCAGCCGCTGGCGCTCGCAGCTGCCGTACGTGGTCGTAGTTTTCCTGCTCGCGCTCGCGGGCGTCACCAACTTCCTCACACGCGTATAGCAAGATAGATAGAGACGATGATGGTAGTCTGTGGTGGTGTGTTGGTGGGGGTGTTTGATTTTGATTTGTTTTTCTCGGGTGTAACAATAGTAGAGAACGCCAGCGCCTTGGCGCTTGCCGCTTTTTGTGTGTGTGTGTTTCCGTTTGCTTGTCCACGGACGAGGGCAGCAGAGGGTCTGAAGGTTATCATGCGAGAGCTCGTACATGGGACGAAGGTGTTGTTGGCATGAAGCGAAGATCGCCCCGCAGCAGCAGCATGGATAGGCGGGGCTGATGTTGAGCCATCGTGAGGCTTGGGACATTAATAACATGGGTCCAGGTGAGGAAGGAGGATGCGCTTCAAGCGGCCATTGGTCAAAGGTGATGATACGATTTCACAACGATACAATTCTCAATTGAGACACGTTCATGACATCACCGAGTTTGGAGCCGTCTGGATTCGCAAAGGATATAGCCACATCTCAGGACCTGATTTACGAAACTAGTGAATCGTGAGTCTCCTCGATTCGGTGGTGTAAGGTCTTTTATTCAGGCATTTTTGATTGTGGCAACATCCACAGTCCTGTTTTGATTTGCGTATCCATGGCTTGAAAAGTCGCGCTTCTCTACTGTACGAAACCAAGCGGCAGCGCGGACTGCGCCTGAATTGACCCACTCCGGTGTCGAAGCGCAGCTCTATCCCGTCAACAACGGTCTCAGAGTCACGTTCTCAACCTGCTGGTCGCCATGCCCCCAATAGCGATTCTGGATGTGATCTCGAGCCTTTCCCAGTAGGCGCTGCCGCCAGCACGGCTCCTCAAGATCTCGAAGTACTCTCAGTTCGCGCCGATGCCACCATGGTCTCGAGTCACTCTCACTTCCCGCTACCCCATCTGCAAAGCTAAATATTACATCTCGAAAAGGCTTGAAGTATGCAAAGAAGCCCAGTCCAGCAGAAATGAAAGTGGCGACTACCTGTATCTCAAGCGTGGGTTGACGATGTCTCAAGTGGCTTGGCTGACCGACATTAACCTGTCCATGTTAGCCACACGCATCGCCGCGCTCATGAAGAACGGGACGCATCGGGTTATCCCAGACGACCCGATGCGCATGAGAGTGACAAACCGAATTCGACGGATGCGGGCTGCCGCGGAAGACGCGCTCTTTTTTCTTCAACAGACAAAGAAACGTCTAAAAGGGCTCTGAGAAAGCTCCTCTCGCTGTTGTCGAAGGTGAAACACACAATCGACATATGCAGCTGGAATATATCCTACGGAGACTTGGTTGAGTTGGTGCTGGCATCCAAGGAAAGGGGCATCCTGGTTCGAGTGGTGGCAGACAGTGCGCATGCTGGCCAGTGGTTTGCGAAGGTACAGGAACTCAAAGCTGTCAACATTCCAGTTCACCTGCTCGGCACGACCAACTGGTGTATGCACCATAAGTTCTGCATCCTGGATGGTGTGACCCTTTTGAACGGATCATTTAATTGGAGCGACCGAGCGGCAAAAAGGAACATGGAGAATATTATTGTGACATCGAGCCCCAAGCTCGTTCGGCTGTTCAAGAGAGAGTTTGTGAGGATCATTCGACTGGACCAGAACCTCACAGCCTTCTATGCAGAGCAAAGCAGAGCAGCAGATGAAACAAAAGTTCAGTAGCTAGCTTCACGTAGTATGCATTTTCGTAATGAACTCGTGGTTTGCTTGTATGGCCTGCCTCCAACGCCGCGCGCTACCCCTCCGTCCCACTGCCTTCACCAGAACCAAGCATGGGTTGCAACCAATCCAAGGACGTGGACCTCCTCGTCGCCTCGAACGACACGAACAACACAGCGAACGCCGTCAAGAGTGCGAGGGCAAAGGACGCATCGCGCTTTAACCACGAGCGACCCGACTACCCACACTCAAACAACAACAACGACGACGGCGACAGCACGGACCGAGAAGAGCCGCAGCCGCCGATCAGCGAGTCGTACAACTACGCGATGGCTGCGAGCCATGCTCGTCAGGCGAGGCAGCGGGTTACTCAACGAGAACGAGTGCCAGACTCGAGAACGCTCTGGTGCTGCTGGCAGCAACAACAGCTGAAGAAGAATCTGCACCTGCAGCTAAATACGGACGCGGTTAAGAAGCCCGAGCTCCCCTTGATGGCCACGAGTCAGATGACAGGCGGCACTATGGCCAATGTTGGTGCTGCTGCTGCTGCTGTCATGCCTCCACGTCAACGAGTCCAGTTTGCCGACGCGTCTGCTGAGCTCGATGTAAACCAAGCGGCAGTGGTGATGAATGACACACGCCGACGACGCGCATCCAGCGTGACGCTGAGCATGAACTCACCCGAAGGCGCCGAGTTCCACGAAGTCGCGCATGACGGTCCCGCGGAGCTGGGCAAGCGCACCAAGCGCGTCAAAAAGCTCGGCAAAGGCGCCGGTGGTACTGTGTACATGTCGATCTACTTGCCTGAGCTCAAGCTTGTCGCGGTGAAAGTGGTGGTCGTGTACAAGGTAGAAGAACGCCACATGGCCCAGCACGAGCTCCATGCGCTTCACGAGAACCTGGCTCCATCGAGAGCACGAGCCAAATTCCCTCGCCGCGCAAAACTGGTGGCGGCTTTTTAGCTCCACTTCGTCGTCTTCACCGAATGCGAATGCTGTCTCCCGCAACCTCCGCCCGTACCAGGTGTCCTTCTACGGCACATACTTGACGCCAGCCAAGTGCGCCGTGTCGATCTTGATAGAGTTTATGGACATGGGTAGTCCAAGACCTGGTCGACGCCAAAGTCTCGATTCCGGAACCGGTTGTTCACCACGGCGCGTTCTGCTGCCTCACCGCACTGGAGCACATGCACAGTCAGCGATACGTTGCGCTTTGCTTCATCCACTCGTTGCACTGTGCTTTGAGATCGTCAGCTGACAAATTTCTGCCTTCTTCTTGGTGTTGTTGATCTGATTGCGCTTGGAGAGTTCTTCACGCCATGGAGAGCTCTTGGTCGCGTTTTGGGCACGAGGTGAATGGGGGCAACGGTTTTGAGTCAAAATCGCAATTTTTCTTTTTGTACCCGAAAGTGACATCTTGCAAAAAGCAAAGCAAGAAATGTTTGGCCCGTCAGTAACCGACAAAAGTAGGTACTTTCGAGGAATAGTGTTGTGACGGGTCGGCTCTTGCGTCGTTCCGGATGTGTTGTGACGGGTTGAAAGGTGCAACCCTACCCACAAACCTAAACACTGCATGGAACAACATTCCGTTTTATGCTTCAGGATAGTTTCCAATATCATATACAGCATCCTAGTTAATCTGTGGATAGCGTCCTGAAGCCCTTGAGTGCAAAATAATGTCTGCAATATGTTGTGACGGATCGACACCTGTGTTGTCACAATGACACGCTCGACAACCCATCTGCACGCGCCTTTCTTTAAGTTGCTTTAAGGCGCATGCGCGCCTCTTCAGAACGCGTTCACACAACCCCGAAGTATTTGTGAAATCCAGGGATCTGATTGGCCAATTCGGTCCAATCTCCAGCGATAGGATTGGCCAACTCATGAGCCAATCACAACTGTGATCTGGCGAATTTTTCCGAAGCGAATTTGCGCGTGGTCCATCATGTCCACCGTGGTGGATCCACTCATTTTCGCGAAATCGTGGCTCTCGACCCGTTCGGTGAGCCACGATTTCGCGAATCTGCTCGGTTTCAAACAGAGTTTGTATGGGATTTTCGAGTACGGAAAAATGGTCGTGTTTTTGCATGTGCGCGTTTTTGCGTACACTTGCCTCCACTTGGAAACCTTTCGAGTTTCGATCCCTTTTTTGGAGTTCCTCTTCTTAGAAGAATGCGCATGCACGCAATTTTTGACTTGGTTTTTCTATTGGCGCTTAAACACCATGTCAAACATCGCCCGAAAAAGCTCCAACAAGCTCAACCATACAAACACCAAGTCACGCGATTTGCTGCTCTCGCAAAAAAAACAAAATCCTGCAAACAACTCTGAAACAAGCCCAACAAACACAACACACAGCGCGCACGCACATACCCGCCAGCCGAACAAGCCCACCCAGCAATAAATAGCCGCGCAAGTGTGCCCGAGTCAAAGAGAGACGAATTGGCCGAGTTAGCACGTTGCTCTCCTGGGATTTCGAGTCCGCTTCTGACAGCATCTCCAATTTTCGTCGTTGACAATTTCCTACACTGGAAATCATATTGACAGCTGAGTCTCGGCCCACGCGCGGTGGGGATTCGCGAGTTGACATCCAGGAACGTCGAATATCGTGTTCGCAACGCAAATCTAACTTTATACTTCGCGATCACTTTAGCGAGCAATTTTTAGGACGATTTTTGACAGTTCCTTTCACTGTCAAAAATGCTAATGTGTAGACCTGAACGAGAGTGATGGTGCTTCTGGACCCAATACCACCATTTTAGTACCTGTTGGTACACCGGTATTTTGAACTGCTGCAATACCGGTATAGAGAACACTTTCTTGTCGCTTACGTTCGAGCAAAAGATATCGCACCTAAACGAGTCTGCACAGTGAACTGACAACGCCATATCCCCCCTGTTTTCCTTGCTTGACAAAAGATTTCGTTTCTTGACTTGGGGAAGAAAGGAAGAGCTACGAACGAAGCGCCATGGAGGAGATCGGACTGCACGCGACGGCGCTGGGTGAAGAGCCGCTCCTGCCAGCCACCATTGTACGTTCACGCTACTGATCTTCTGTGTGTGTTGTGTCGCTCTTGTGTCTCTTGTGCGCGTGCTTCACTCGCTCTTCCTGTGTGTATTGAGAGAGAGGAAGCGGCACACCGCTAGATCCAAGATACTCCTGGAACACAAAGGATGCGATGCTAAAGTGATTGTGTACTGTTTGCTACTGGCGATTATGAACAGGAGAGCAAGATGGACATGTACACAAAGTTCAAGTCATTGGAGCGCCACTTGGAGTTTTTGGATATCCAGGTACATTCCATTTCAAAGCATGCTCCTTACTGTTTGTTGAGCTCTTCAAGTTGCTAACGAATGTACTGGTATGGGAATCGCCTTTCCAAATGGCTTGCAGGAAGGATACATCAAGGACGAGATGAAGAACCTCAAGCGCGAGCTGATCCGCGCGAAGGAGGAAGTGAAGCGGATCCAGTCGGTGCCGCTGGTGATCGGTCAGTTTCTCGAAATGGTCGACGCAAACTACGGCATTGTGGGCTCCACGGCCGGCTCCAACTACTACGTGCGGATATTGAGCACGTTGGATCGCGAGCGTTTGAAGCCGAACTCGTCGGTCGCGCTGCACCGTCACTCGCACGCGGTCGTGGACGTGCTCCCACCCGAGTCGGACTCGAGTATCCAGATGATGCAGATGTCGGAGCGTCCAGACGTGAGCTACTCGGACATTGGTGGCATGGATGTGCAGAAACAGGAAGTGCGCGAAGCCGTCGAGCTGCCGCTCACGCACTTTGACCTGTACAAGCAGATCGGTGTGGATCCGCCGCGCGGCGTGCTCATGTACGGTCCTCCTGGCACGGGCAAGACGATGCTCGCGAAGGCGGTCGCGAACGCCACCACGGCGTCATTCATCCGTGTCGTGGGCTCGGAGTTTGTACAGAAATACCTCGGCGAGGGACCGCGCATGGTGCGCGACGTGTTCCGTCTCGCGAAGGAGAACTCGCCTGCGATCGTGTTTATCGATGAAGTCGACGCGATTGCGACCAAGCGTTTCGATGCGCAGACCGGCGCAGATCGCGAAGTACAGCGTATCTTGCTGGAGCTTCTCAACCAGATGGACGGCTTCGACCAGGCGACGAACGTGAAGGTGATCATGGCGACGAACCGAGCAGACACGCTTGACCCGGCGCTGCTGCGTCCGGGTCGCTTGGACCGAAAGATCGAGTTCCCGCTGCCAGACCGACGACAGAAGCGCCTGATCTACCAGGCGTGCACGGCGAACATGAACTTGGGCGACGAGGTGGACTTGGAGGACTACGTGAACCGACCAGAGAAGATCAGTTCGGCCGACATTGCGTCGATCTGCCAGGAAGCAGGGCTCCAGGCGGTGCGAAAGAACCGCTACGTGGTGCTGCCAAAGGACTTTGACAAGGGCTACAAGAACGCCATCAAACGCGCAGACAAGAGCTTTGACTTCTACCACTAGTCGCGCTGCTGTGGAGCTGCTGCCATTGGGCTGTTGTTGCTGTTGTTGGAAGGAAGCAATTGCAGCGCGGGCAAAGGTAAGGAAGCTCGAAGCTCGACCAATTTCAAGGCAGAACGATGTACGGCGTGAGAACCATTTCAAGCACAAGATCGAACAAGAAAAATCAAAACAAGAACGATACGGAAACAAGCAAGAGACGTGAATAACAGCGGTTGTGATCAAGCTGTTCTTTTTTTCTTCTCGTTCTTCTTTGTTGACTGTGGCCTTTTCTCCCTCTCTCTTGCTTCAATTGTTCCGATGGAACAATTGAAGCAAGAGAGAGGGAGAAAAGGAAGTCTTGCATTCTTGGAGCAACATACGTGAGTGGCCTGTAGTTTACGAAGACACTTTGAACAACTCAGACGATTTCCACATGCGAAGAAAGACCCATCGCTCTCACGGACAGAGCTTCTGCGGATAGCGTTGCCAATTCTGAGCGCGAAAGGCTTCTCGGTGAAACAAATGGCGGTCGTCGCTAAGCGCACAGCCTGGGCTAATTACAAACTCATGGAGAGAAGCAATTTTGCTGGCCCCGACACGCGCTCCGACGAAGAATTCTACACAGGCGAATCTATCTTACAGAGCTGCGCAACCCAAACCTGCAACATCCAGTCCTGCGCTACGGAGGACGGCACAGACGC
>JAASGK010000686.1:0-18215 GCA_023334195.1 Globisporangium emineosum
AGCCGAAATTTCACCACAAGAACGTTCGCAGATGGGTCTATAAGCTCTGAAAACAGTTCGTCTGGAAACTCATTTTTGCGCGCGAAATTCAAATTTTTGAGAATTTTTGGGGATGTTCCTAAGATTTTGGCGCGCACTGTACATCAGTAACCGACTTCGGACTCAACGAGCAAAACACCAATCCTTTGGTCCTAACAAATAAACGTTGCTCACTTACACGGGTTATGACTGTATTTTTTTTAAATAAGATTAAATTATTATCATTTGGGTACCTCGCATACCTAATAGTCTAAACCCTACCCCACAGCAACAAAAAAGTGAAACAACACAGCAGCATAAAAAGGGAGCCATTAAATCTGATTCTGAGAACTGCCACGTCGACTGACCTGTCAACAACAGAACTGTCGTTCGTTGACAGGCGTGTTCCTCACAAGTCAATCAACCAGCTAACAAGCACAGCAGCCCGAGAAACTACATTCCAAAGCAGCCCTTATGCAGGCCATCTTCACGCTCGCGCTCGTGCTCAACGCGTGGCTCAACGGCGGGTCCTCGTACGTCGAGGCCGCGGCGGACACTCCGACGCCAGCGCCCGCGTCCTTCCCGGTTGCGTCGTCCTCAGATGCACCAGCGCCCGCCGCTGCCGAGCACACGGAGGTGGGACTGCACGCGTCAGCCCGCGTCGCAAGCATCAGCGACCGTGGCGCGGGGGCGCCTGCGACGATCATCGCGCGACGGAACCTTGACGGCGACTATAGCTACCAGCACCCGACGCTCTCGGCCGGGCGCAACGGCCAGCCTCCGCCGCGAAAGATCAACACGTAAGTAAGCGTGGCGCGTCCTTAGCGCAGTACGCGCCACTGAGCGAAGTGTGTGTGTGAGAGAGAGAGAGGTTGTCAAATACTCCACAGCTATGTATCAAGAAATAGAAACACACATACACCATGCACTTGTACCTCACGTCCGTATGTATATACTGGTCTCAGTGGCGCATGCATATCTGCCTCGTCGTCACCCTTGCGTTGTGCTGTGAGTGTGTACGCCTCAGCCTTGTCGTCGGTTCCCAAGCTTTCACTGGATCCCTCCAGTCATGACAGCAACGCGTTGTCCATAAGATCGACTTCAGAGCCAACCAAGTTGGGCTTTGGATCCAGACCACCAGATCAGTTAGTTGCCTGTGGATCTATGATTGGCACGCTCATACGCCCAATCATCTTAACGAGCCGAAGCACCGTAAAAATACACTTGGCCACTGGCGTTTTCCCTTTCTGTGAGTGGAGATAATATTAGGAGTTGGCTTGCATCCTCAGCACTCAGAGAGCCGAGCTGAGAGCAAGCGAGTAGCTCATTTATAGCCCAGCCAACCCTCCCTCCTTCTCCCTAGCAGAGCAGCGAGCAGCTCACCAGCTTGAGGCCAGCAGTCACCACTCCATTCCTGCTTCTCTATCAGCGCGCTCGACTTCTTAGCCAACCAGTCAGCCAGGATGACTCTGCACGGAGGCAACGGCGCCACTTTGGACCGGACCATGGCGTCCAGGCAAACTGGCGGCCTCGTCATGAGCCCCACGTCGCTGACACAGTGGAACTCGCTGCAGCAACAGAACGCCGAGCAAGTGGACCTGAGCAAGCTGCTCGAGTCCGTCCGAGCCACGCTCCGGAACGGAGGCATCATGTGGGTTATCCATCCTACTGTATAAGCTACCATCAGATCCTAGGCTCTTGACTTACCATCTCTTGCTTGTGGATCAAATTACCTAGGGCCTGGGTGAACCTGGGCCTGAACCTCGAGAAATCGTTTGCGCAGAGCGAGAACGCTGGTCTGGGAAAAGGCAGCGTCAAGCGAGTCTTCAACGAGACCAACGTCATGATCTCCGATGTGGTGAGCTTCCATCTCGTAGTCCTGCCATTCAAACCCACGTACGCCCAGTCTAGACTAACCTCTGGCCCGCTATCGGCTACCTGTCACACCCCAGGACGCGCGTGCGATCGTCAAGCACATCGCGAACGACGACCACGGCAAAGTCTCCCCTGACGCGCTCAAGAACCTCATCTGCGGCGCTCTGACCGGACGACGCCTCGACCTGGTGCAGAGTGTCTTCGAGGCGCTCGACCGCAAGCGGCTCGGGTACATTTCGTTTCCGGACATCGTCGCGGCGCACGACGCGTCCAAGCACCCGAGCGTGATGTTTGGCGAGAAGAGCGTCGAGCAGATCGAGGACGAGTTCCAGAGCTCGTTCCAGACGGCGACGCGCAACATCGGCACGAGCTTCGTGAACCTCTACCAGTGGATGAGCTACTTCCAGTACATTTGCGGCCACGTGCCGAGTGACGAGTACTTTGAGCTGCTCATGAAGCGCGTCTGGAAAGCCACGAGCCGGACGTCGCTCAGCGAAGCCACCGCCGACTCAGCGAACTTTGGCTCGGGATACAATGGCTCCGGTACACTATCACACGGCGCTGAAGGCGTCGCTCCGATGACGCTGATGCAGGCACTGCAAGAGAGTAACCCGGCGATGGCGTCCAACTACAGCAAGGCGCCGCTGTCGATCTCCACTGGAGTGCTCCCACCACCGATCCCTTCCCGTCTACACCGTCCTAGCAGTATTACTGGTGGCAGTAGTGGCGTGGGAGCATCAAATATGGGCGACGGCATCTCGCCGCGGGCAGCACACACAACAAACGAGTTTCTCAAGGGCACGCAGTTTGCAGCGTGTATGGTGGACCCTTCGATGCGTCAGCCGTCTTCAAGCAGCAACAGTATCTCTTTGCGACGCACAGCTGGAGCGTCTCCATCAGCGTCCTCCTCGGGGAGACCCGCGGTGGACGCTGGCACGACATCTGTCCTCAACAGGATGCGGATGACAATCAAAGAGCGCGGACTGCGTGGGCTCGTCGAGCTCAGTCGCAACATCCGTCTCAGTGATGAGGACAATGACGGCTTCCTCACTCTCTCAGAATTTAAACGTGCGGTCCTCAAGCTCGAGAGTGTCCAACTCAGTGACGTAGACCTGCGTTGTCTGTTCAGCTACTTGGACACTGACCGCCGCGGGGTGGTGGCGCTCCACGCGGTGCTCGACATGATCCGCGAGCCGATGAACTACCACCGGTTCCAGCTTGTCCAGGCGGCGTTTCAGACAATTGACCGGGACCGGTCGGGGCAACTGGACCCGAGCGAGATCGTGCAGGCGTACGACGCGAGCAAGCACCCGGAGGTGATCTCCGGCCGCAAGGCGGAAGAGGACGTCTTCCACGAGTTCCTCGAGAGCTTTGACGTCGAGAGCACGTCTGTAGGCGATGTGAGCGGCAAGATCTCGTTCCAGCAGTGGGAGCAGTACTACCAGAACGTGAGCTTCTTCGTCGCGGACGACGACTTCTTCGACCTCATGATCCGCAACACGTGGCAGCTGACCAACCTCCAGCTGGAGGACGATCTCGGCTACCAGCCGAGTGGTAATGGAGGAGGAGAAGGGCCGTCATCACCTCGTGCTACTACTGTTAACAGTTTTGGGAACTTCCGAGTCGTGCGAGGATCTGGACACGGCAGTAGCCAGGCGTTTGCGATCCTCCAACCCGACCTGAGCGATCACCACCACCATTCAAACACGAACCATCCAGCGGAACGGTTTGGCAACCCCGGCACTTCTGTATCAGCACATGGGGTCCCGGGATCCATGTTCTCAGCCGCCAAGCAGACCAAAGAGCTCCGACGCATCATTTCCCAGCTGCGCGCAGCACTGAAGGACCAGGGCGTCGTGGGGTTCATCTCGCTACAGCGCAAGTTCCGCCTCATGGACGACGACCAGAACGGGAGCGTCAGCCTGCATGAGTTCCAGCGCGCGCTCAAGGAGACTAAGCTCCACTTGGCGCCCGCGGACATCAAGAGCTTGTTCCAATACTTTGACGCGAACCACGACGGCGCAGTGGACTTCACCGAGTTCCTCTCGGGCATCCGCGAGCCGATGAATGACCGCCGCGTGCTCTTTGTGCGCATGGCGTTCGACATCATCGACAAGGACAGCAACGGCGTGCTGGAGGTGAGCGACATTGTGGACGTCTACGACGCGCGCAAGCACCCCGAGGTGATCTCCGGCCGCAAGACCGAGCACGACGTGTTCCAGGAGTTCATCGAGACGTTCGACATCGACCAGCTCCACGACGGCAAGGTCACGTTCGACGAGTGGACGCGGTACTACGCCAACATCAGCGCGAGCATCGACGACGACGACTACTTTGAGCTCATGATGCGCAACGCGTGGCACATCAGCGGTGGGACTGGGTGGTGCGCGAACTCGACCAACCGCCGCGTGCTCGTGACCCACGCCGACGGATCCACGAGCGTCGAGGAAGTGCACAACGACATCGGCGTCAAGAGAGAGGACGTCGCGCGGGTGCTCGTCAAGCAACTAGGGCAGTCACAAATGCCAGTGAAAACCAGTTTCTACGACATTCTCGACCACACGTCAGCCGCCTCGAACTCAAGTTCGGCGGGTCTCACGGCGCGACGAACAAGGGGGAACACGAGCAACTCGATCTCCGCGTGTCTAACGATGAACTCATCCAGTAGTAACAAAGGCACTTCAACAACCGGTAGCGCTGGGGGTTCTGGGAATGGGGACTCCCAGCTGCGCCGAGGCTCAGTGTCGGGAACTGTCGCTGGTGCTGGTAGCAATGCAACGCCCCAGGACAACAGCAACAAGCGCGAGCATCCGGTGGGTGTCCAACTTATCATCTCCAAGCTCAAGGCTGGACTCAAGGCGAAAGGCGCGCACGGGTTCTGCGGACTCAGCCGCAAGTTCCGCATCATGGACGACGACGGCAACGGCTCGCTGAACCTGGGCGAGTTCCGCAAAGCCATGAGCGAGATGGAACTCGAGCTCAGCGACGCCGACGCGCGGCAGCTCTTCCAGTATTTCGACCGGGACCGCAGCGGCAGCATCGACCTGAACGAGTTCCTCGCCGGTGTACGCGATCCATTGACTGAGCGCCGCGTGTTCTTTGTGCGCGAGGCGTTCCGGCTCATGGACAAGGACGGCAACGGACTGCTGGAGCCGAGCGACATCGTCGAGGCGTACGACGCGACCCGACACCCGGACGTGCTCTCGGGCCGGAAAAGCGCCGAGGTGGTCTGCCGCGAGTTCCTCGAGACCTTTGACGTCGACGGCGTGCACAACGGCAAGATCACGTGGGCCCAGTGGCTCCACTACTACCAGAACATCAGCGCGAGCATCGACGACGACGACTACTTTGAGCTCATGATGCGCAACGCGTGGCACATCAGCGGTGGGACTGGGTGGTGCGCGAACTCGACCAACCGCCGCGTGCTCGTGACGCTCGCGGACGGCACTGACGTCGTGCGAGAGGTCAAGAACGACCTGGGAGTCAAAATGCAGGATGTTCACATGCGTCTGCAGGCGCAGGACAGACAGCAGCAGGAGGACGCTAGCAGTAGTGTCTCCCGAGTGGTGAGCATGACTGGGTCGAGTCTTAACCTCACGGAACCCCCGCCAGCAAAGTCCTCGGCTTCGCTTTCAGCGAATAGCAATGGCGCTAAGCGCATCTTGACACTGCGAGAGGCGTCGAGCGCTGCTCCCATGGAGATGTCACAGGTGTCCACCTCAGGAGGACACAACCATCACTCCTCGTCCTCCTCTGCTTCTTCGTCCTCCACTGAGGGCGACGTGGTCTTCTACACGATCCGCCATCGCATCCGCCAGAAGCGCGTCGCCGACATCGTCGCGCTGCGCAAGCGCGCGCTGCAGTACATCGACGCGAAGACCACGACGATCTCGGCGCTGCACTGCAGCGAGTGCCTGAGCGCCACTCTGGGGCTCACGCTCAGCGAAGAGAACTGTGTCGCGCTCTTCGCGTACATGAACCAGCTGCCCGAGGCGCGCGAGTTTGATCTGCACCACGCGACTGGCAATATTAGCAGCAGCAGCAGCAACACCTACACGAACAGCAACACTATTGGCTCCCGGTTCGTGAAGAGCAGCCAGGCGTCGTTGAGTCGCATACCAATCCGCAAGCTCTTCCACTGCATCCTGGGTTCACTGAGTCCGTCGTGTGCCGATGCAGCTCGGTGCGTGTTTCATGCGCTGGCGAGCGCGGGCAAAGGCCGCGTGTTCCCCGTCGCGCTCGCCAAGAGCTTCCAGGCGCAGCAGCACCCGGACGTGAAGCTCGGCGGTCAACCCCCCGCTGCCGTGTTCCAAGAGTTCGCCGCGAGCTTTGAGATCTCGGGCGGGAGTGCCAGGAATGACGGTGGCGCCGTGGGCTTCGAGCACTTTGAGGCCTACTGCGTGAACCTGCGCGCGACGCTCGGCAGCGACGAGCTGCTGCAGATCCTGCTGCGCGACTGCTTCATTGCGCAATAGGAGAGGCTGAAGAGCTCCCTCCGGTGCTGAAGCCAAAAGAACAAACGAGAAGGAGGATGGGGAGGTGGACAGGCGCGACGTCCCATTCGCCACCCCACCTGTGTCCACCCACCCACACAGGAAGGAGAGCCAAAAGGACCAAAAGATACCCACACAACCACCAATCGTCAAATGACCATGCAGCCATCCAACTGCCCAGCCAGCGCGTTCACTTTCCTCGTCGTTCTCTGAGAGAACGTTCTCTCTTCTCTCTCTCTCTCTCTCTCCATCGGAATTAAATATTTAACGCGAATCGCATTCTGTATCAACCAATAAACGCGATATTGATTGATTGTATACAAAAGACGTAAAAAAAAAGTGAAAAGCATTACAGTATTTACATACTAAAGTATAGATAATGCATGCATCCAAGGGCGCATCTCCCTTCCTCAAGTGAGTGGATCATGGTGAAATTCAATCAATAACCGCTCGTTTTTAACGTAGTTAATGGTTCCACGCCCGCCCCCAATAAGAATCATTTTGTCCCGTCGCGTCCTCCCAAAAAGCTCGTTTAACGCGCAGAGACATCGGCGTGTTCGGCAGGTATTTCTGATATCATCTGTATCCACCAATCAGATCCCTTTAACCTGATCCGCGCTGAGCAACATCTGAGTCCGCTCAACCCCACACCCCCGTAAAAAAATTGCGACCCTGGCCAGATCGTGAACACAAATGAATTCCAAAGCGCTGGGCAATTGCGAGCCATCTGCGGCCGGAGGCGGCTTCTCATTGCTTCTTTTGGTCTCTCGCGCGCCGGCAGTATTCCCGCACTCGCGAAGCCCGACGACGACGACCTCCTACGCACGATCTCCATGACGCGATGTCCCTCGCACTGGCGCACGAGTCAGTCCGCCGCGTTCCCAGTCCCAGGCACAACAGCAGCAGTAATAGCAGCTCAACCACAGAGGAGGCACGAAGAGCGACACACGACAACCAGCACGGCAAGTGCAATAGGCAATCTGGCACCACAGCAACTCACAGGTGGGTTTGCGGATGACAGCATGGGCGGCATGGCGGACGACGCGATGTGGAGCCCCAGTGCGCTCGCGTACCTGGACGATGACGACGACGACGACGACGACGACGCAGGCGCTGCCCACACACTCATGGACGTCGATGCCGATGACCAGCACAGGTTTGAGAGCATGTACACGGCGCTGCCGTTCGACGGCGACAAGATTGACGAGCACAGCGACGATGACGTGGTCGACCTCAGCGGCTTCGTGCCTGCTGCGTCGCCTTTCAAGCACGTGATCAAGCCCCAGCAGCAGCTGACACAAGAGACGCTAGTGGAGCAGGCGCCACCTCTTCGTCGCCGCCAAGCGCTCGTGTGGTTCCGTCGCGACCTGCGGCTTCACGACAACTCGGCACTCGAAGGCGCGATGAACGAGCTGGGCATCGCCGAGATCATCCCGATCTACATCATCCACCGGCCGGTCAAGAAGCGCTGTGGCGCCGTGCGGTTCCAGTTCCTGCTCGAGTGCGTCCTCGACCTGTCGCAGAGCCTAGAGCAGCGCCAATCGGAGCTCGTGGTGCTCCGCGGCGAAGCATCCGAGGTATTCAAAGTGATCTTTCCGGCCTGGGGCATCACAGACCTCTTCTTTGAGGAATTCGTCATGCCGTTTGGCATCAAGCAGGACAACGACGTGCGTGCAATCGCGAACCACTTCAACGTGAGCGTGGCGTCGTTCCACGGTCAAACGCTGTTTGACCCCCGTGCAATCATCAACACGAACGGAGGCAAGCCGCCGACGGACTTCACGCAGTTCCTCAAGATCGTCGAAGAGCTCCCGCAGCCGAACCTGCCGACCCCGAGTCCCGGTTTCGTACGTGGGTGGACGTTCTCGAAGGACCAGCTTTACGTGTTGTTGGACACCTACTGCCGGACACGCCTGTCGTTCAGCAGTGCAGTGATCGCGGGACCGAGGAACGAGCCGTTCGCGATCCCGAGCCTCGAAGCATTCGGCCACAGCGCACCGGAGGTACATCCGTTCATGTATGGCGGCGAGACAGTGGGACTTAAGACTTTGGACGAGTTCTGTGCTGACGAGGAGCGCGTGGGGCTCTTCCAGAAGCCAAAGACGTCCCCAGTGTGTCTCGAGAAGCCGTCCACCACGGCGCTCAGTGCTTACGTGTTGTTCGGATGTGTGAGTCCACGCGAGTTTTTCTACCGGATCATGTTCATCCAGCTCAAGTTTCCCGGTTTGAAAGGTCCCGCGCCAGTGACGCTCGACGGGCAGTTGATGTGGCGCGAGTTCTTCTACTGCTACTGCGTGGGGGTGCCGAACTTCGACACCCAGGAGCTCAACCCGCTGTGCAAGAAGATCAACTGGAAGCTGCAGCAAGTGCCGCCACCAGACTCTGTTTGGAGCGAATGCACGAAAGCTGCGATGGAGCAGCTGCAGAGCTGGATGACCGGTCGCACAGGGTACCCGTGGATCGACGCGGTGATGCGCCAGATCGAGCAGGAAGGTTGGGCGCACCACGTCGCGAGGCACGCGGTCGCGTGCTTCCTCACGCGAGGCGATCTGTACATTTCGTGGCTGCGAGGCGCGTACTTCTTCCAGGAGAAGCTCATCGACCTGGACTGGCCGTTGAATATCGGCAACTGGCTCTGGGTGAGCTCGAGCTGCTTCTTCTCGGACTACAACTCGGTGCACTCACCGTCGATGTTCATCCAGCAGTGGGACCCGCAGGGCAAGTTCATCCGCAAGTACATATCGGCACTGCGGAAAATGCCCGCGCGGTACATTTTTGAGCCCTGGAAGGCGCCGCTGAGCGTGCAGCGCACCGCCGGGTGTCTCATTGGCAAGGACTACCCGTTCCCGATCGTGGACCACACAACGGCGTCCAAGCGGTGCGTCGAAGGCGTCGGTCGCACGCATGCGAATACTCCGAGTCTCTAACAGGTGGACACTCGATCGAGTGGTGGTGGTGGAGGAAGCGTTCACTCGTTGTCCTCCTCGTCACTCGCAAGCAATAGTAACAGTAATGGCTCCAGTAGCAAGTCCCACGTGATGATGTCCAAGTTGCGTCCACCTTCGCAGTCCCCGCCTCAGGCTCCAGCGCGCATTTTGCCCACGGCTGAAGTGGGCAGCGCGAAGAACTCCCCAGAGTCGAATAGATCGGTCACCGTCTCACATTCAAGAGCAGTTCAGGACCAACACGCCTAATTATAAGCGCAGCGCCAGAATATAGGAATCCCTAATTTATTTACAACGATTTCAGAAAGAAAAACAAAAAAATCTTTGCTAATTGAATGGGTTACAGTTGACACCTAGGAATGACCAAACAAGGGAACCTTGACGGTAGAAAGATTCCAGTTAAATTAATTATCGGAGAACGATTTCGAGAGAGAGCTCGGTGGTGTTCTCTCGAGCGACGATGACAAAAAGCAACCAGTTGTCAAAGCCAAAGTACTGAGTTAAGATGCGTTTGGTGGTGCAGACGTCTTAAGTAAGTATGGTAGTGCGCAAAACAAATCGCACAATCTCAAATATACTGATATAATAGATACCAAACCGGCGGAATTCGGCGGGGTTCTATTTTGGGCCATCGCGAACACCAACACCTGTTGGTCGTTTTTATGCGTTGTGTGGCCCAAAATAACTGTAAAACGACCCCTTCCTCTTTTTCATCCAATCCCAACGCCCCATGCCACATATCAGGGTGGAAAAAGAGCCAAAGCGATGCCAACAAAGCACAACGAATTCGCGATGGAAGACGATGCAGAGAGCCTGCTGGAGGAGCTGGCGCTGCTCGCCGGTGGGGACGACAGCAGCGCAGGCGGAGACGCTGCACTCGGCAACCTCTCGGTCAGCGGCTCGCTCACCACGCTGGACGACGACATCGAGGCCACGCACGCCGCGATCGCCGCCGCGCTCCAGCAGGAAGAAGACCAGCGCCACGAAGAGCTCCGCCTGCTCGCACAACAGCAACAAGAAGAAGAAGAAGAAGAAGAAGAAGAAGAAGAAGAAAAGGAAGACGCGAGCGCACAGAGAGTCATGCCACCGAAGGGTTCAGTTGTCGCTGCGACTGCAGTTGTTGGAGTCGCAGCGGGGCCGCGCCAGCTGCGCGCTCTCGTGTGGTTCCGCCGCGACTTGCGCATCCACGACAACCTGGCGCTGCACGCGGCGCTCAAGCACGCGAACGCGCACGGCATGAAGATCATCCCGCTCTACATCATCCACCGTCCCAAGATCATGCTCTGCGGCGTCAACCGCTTCCAGTTCATGATTGAGAGCGTCTCGGGGCTCTCCGAGGCGATCGCTGCGCGGGATTCGCGCCTGATCATCGCACGCGGTGACTCAGTCGACGTGCTCAAGCGACTGATCCCGGCGTGGGGCATCACCCACCTGTTCTTCGACGGTGTGAACGAGCCGTTTGCGATTGAGCGCGACAACCGCGTCAAGGCGTTCGCCAAGAGCCAGAACGTCGTGGTCGAGACCACCAACGGCTGCACGCTCTACGACCTCCAGGCCGTGATCGACCGCCACTACGACCGCGCGCCCAAGACATACACGTCGTTTCTCAAGGCAATCTCGACGTTCCCTGTGCCGCCAAAAGACCTCGAGCCACCAGATCATCTGCCAAAGCCCGAGTTCCTGCCCAGTGAGTTGTACCAGCAGGTTGTCGACTATTGGAATACCCAGCAGCAGCAAACAGACGCCGACCCCGAGATCGCCAAACAGATCGAGATCATTGGCGGACCCGAGCAGCAGTTTACGATCCCCGAGGTGACCGAGTTCGGTTTTGAGCAGATCGAGCAGCACTCGTTCATCTACGGCGGTGAAGCGATCGCGCTCAACATCCTGAACGAGTACTGCAAGAACGAAGGCCGCGTCGTGAAATTCGAGAAACCAAAGACCTCACCGGCCGAGACGCGGCCATCGTCGTCGACCACGTCGCTGAGCCCGTACCTGTACTTTGGTTGCCTGAGCCCGCGCAAGTTCTACCACCGGGTCCGAGAGATCCAGGAGCGCCACAAGAAAGCGTCGTCAGCACCACCTGTGAGCCTAGACGGGCAGCTGCTCTGGCGCGAGTTCTTTCACTGCAGTGGCCGCGCGAACCCGTACTTTGACAAGATGGAGGAGAACCCGGTGTGCCTGCAAATCGACTGGCGGTGGCATACGATCCCCGAGACCGATGCTGAGCTGACAGACGACGAGAAACTAGCGCGGACCCAGTTTGAAGCCTGGAAAGAAGGACAAACTGGGTACCCGTGGATCGACGCGATCATGATCCAGCTCAAGCAGGAAGGGTGGATGCACCACTTGGCGCGCCACTCGGTCGCGTGTTTCCTCACGCGAGGGGATCTGTACATCTCGTGGGTGCGCGGCCTCGAGGTCTTCCAGGAGCGGCTGATCGACCACGACTGGTGTATCAACGCCGGCAATTGGCTCTGGCTCAGCAGCAGCGCGTTCTTCTCGGCGTACTTTCGCGTGTATTCGCCGTCAACGTTTGGCAAGAAATGGGACCCCGAGGGCAAGTACATCCGCAAGTACATCCCGCAGCTCAAGAAGATGCCGATCAAGTACATCTACGAACCCTGGAAGGCGCCAATGACTGTGCAGCGAGCGACTGGGTGCCTCATCGGCAAAGACTACCCGTTCCCGATCGTCGACCACAAGATCGCGCTCAAGCGGTGCATGGGTGGCATGAAGGCGTCGTATGCACAGCGGGTGTATGGGACAGCACCAGTGAGTAGTACCGACGCTGCCATCAGTAGTATACGCAGTCCACGAGGGAAGCGCCCGCGAGATGAAGGCTCGGACACATCTGAGGACTCCGTGTATTAAGATCGTGTTCGAAGAGCTCCACGCCCAAGAAGGAAGTACTATAACCAGGCCACACACACACACATACACAACACTGACGGCGATGGTGATGAAGGAGAGCGACGTGTGAAAAAGCGAAGAGTCGATTGATCAGCCAAGTGGTCACACAGTAAGCAGAAATGGACTCGAAGGTGGGCTTGTGTCAGCCTCCATTTTTGACCCGAGTCTCGATCGACCTCGCCACCCATTCATTCTGTGGGAGTTCCTTTCACTCACCGCGTAACGGATGATTGATGGGTTCATTTGTGACGGACCTGCGGTCGTGCGTGTGTGGTAGTGACAGGCCGCGACACTGGTGATGTGTGGTAGGATTTCGTGAATCTCCGCAGAAGCCAGGTCGATCTGCATTCACTTAGCGATTGGCCTCGATGCAGCGACTCCGGCGACGGCTGCTTATCGCAAGCGTGATCCTCACAACTACGTCTTTCGCATTGGCGTACGGGCAGGTATTTCCAAGAGGTGGCGTCGACGAGACTCCGTTCGCATTAGCCTCCGTGCGAGCTCCGCCGCCGTTCCACTCCTGGTTCCCGGGCCTTCGGGGTGCAAACAGCAAACTTCCAGAAACCAACCAGCAACACACTGCTGAAATTGGCTCACTGCCGCAGCACCAGCAGCGTGTTCGTGGCAACCTGCGAAAGGAACCGGCGACTACTTTCGATCTCAAGGTTCACAACGAGAACACGAACCACGACCAAGGAGACGACAACACTGTGATTGAAGAGTTTCAAGACGACGATCCCAAGAAAGAGGGGTTGACCGAGGGCTATCACATGGGTCCGTACCACAAGGACAAGAAGGACTATGGTGACTATGACGATTCCTCGGACGATGATTCTTCAGATGACGACGATTCCTCGGACGATGATTCTTCAGATGATGACGATTCCTCGGACGATGATTCTTCAGATGACGACGATTCTTCGGATGACGACTACTCGTACAAGAAGAAGCACAAGAAGAAGCACAAGAAGAAGAAGAAGAAAAAATACGTGAAGAAGGACGTAGAGAGCAGCATTATCTCCAACATCAGCGGCAAGAACACGGGCAACATCTTCAATTTTGTGCGCATTGACACGCTCAGCATCGGCGCGCAACAGAACAACTCGACAGGCTCAGCGACCACCGACAATTTCAACAACAATCGAAATCCGTGGCTCGGCGCGGGAGGGTTTGGTGGTGGGGCTCCGTTTCTAGGTGGACCTGGCGCCAGGTTTGGAGCTCCTGGAGTTGGCGCTGGAGTCGCTGCTGCTGGTTCGAAAGCCAGTGCGGCTAGATCGACTGCTGGGTCGGCAACAGCAGGGCCGAGTGCGATCCCGGCCGCCAACGTCCTTCCTGTCGCGACAGCTCCAGCAACAGCGACCCCCGCTCCATCTGAGACCCCCAGCCCATCGTCTGCTGCTGGTTCTGCCACTGGTCAATTAACCACTGAGCCACCAGCGACTATAGCTAGTCCAAGTGTCAGTGACTCGAATGCTGGCGGTAGTGGTAGTGGGGCTGGCAGTGCACACAACAGCAATGCCGCGGCGCTGAGCAACAGTGTCGGAGGCGGCAACTCGACGGTGATCTCGACTCCGGAGCCACCAAGTTCAGACCCCAAAGCAAACGAAGGAGGCACGAACGGGAACCCGAATGGGAAGAGCACTTTGAACGGGAAGACAGACGACCCCCCGCCACAGAAGACTGAAGGAAATGCGCCGCCTACTAGTGCTACCACTGCTGACCCGCCCCCATCATCACAGCCTCCGGGAAAGACTGCAGAGCCTCCTGTCAGTCCAGCGCCAGCTGCCACTCCCAGTGGTGAACACAGACACGGCGATGATCAAGCGAAAAAGTCGAAGATCCCACACGTACCAACAACGAAGGCGCCATCAACTGGAAGTCCAGTGAATTAGAGTGCTTCGCTACCACCAGCAGCAATAACGAGACAACCACCAGTGCCGCCAGCTCCGTCGTTGAGTCCTTCCCTGACTATGAAGCCTGGAGCCAGCAAGGACGCGAGTGACTCGAAATGAGCAGTGACGTCAGGGAACCACGAGTCAGACAAACCAGAATTGTTCGAAGAAGCTTGTAAGTCAGCCGTTTTTCTATGCTCTATACAATAAAGAACCTGACTGAACTCCTCTGCACTCTGTGCGAACGCACCACTTGGACTCTCATATTGCGTCTTAAAGCTCTGAAACCCAGGTGAGCCAAGAGACTGAACTTGCTAGGGCTGTGTCCAATGAACCAACATAGAGATAGTATTCTCAGGGTACTGCGCTCGTCAGTCAGGAACTGGGGACTTAACAACTCTACCAAGCAGACTCGGAGGGACTTTCTCCCTCATTAAACTTGCTAAAACGTCATTTTGTTGTGGGTCTCGGCCATGCGCTTGACCACGACCTCAACGCATCGCTGCTGCTCGAGCGCGGCCTCGAGCTTCGACACGGGCGAGAGCATCGCGTCGTTGGCGCTCGGGTCAGCCGCTTGCGCTACTTGGACGGCCATCAGGATGGGTGGGTGGAGAGGAAAGGTACTTTCTTGCGGAAAATGTTTGAAAATGACGCCTTCTTTTCCGATACAATTAATATAAGAGCGATGTGGGATTGGTCTCGATACAAAACAATAGCGGGACAGTCGCAATTCAATTTGTAGGGATAGGTTAATTTATTTGGGATTCAATCCCTAATGTTTGGTTCGCTTCGTGTTCGAGATGCTTTTTTTCGGTCCTTAAATAGAGATGTTGCTAAAGCAAGGTAAAAAGCAATTCATTGAGAACCTGGGTATAAGGGCTACCACTCCTCGCAAAACCAAATATAAATCATTTTTGAATTGCGGAGCCGCTCGTTACATAAAAACGCCTCTTCGGGAGATAAAAATGCAAAATTGTTTGCACGAAAAAGGCCTGCTGAACTTCAATGAAGCCCTGCGGCCTTCGAGATTTTCTCATTTTGAAACTGGGCTTCATAATGCTTATGTATCAGCAACAAAACACACGGAGAAAGGAGGATTAAAAGTTTCAGCCAAAGCCCATGGAACTCAAATTCCTCACCGAATGTACTTGTTGCGGTAGATCGTCCACATGGCACCAAACTCGACATGATACTTGGATTGGAGGACATCTCGGTGGTGAATTTCGACGTTCTCTATTTTACTTTTCATGCCCGCAACACTGTAGCTCACAGATCCTGTGTACGGTAGTCAAGCAACATATCGAGTTTACTCGGAGTCAGATATCAAAGAGCAGCCCTCTACAATGTAGTCCTCCTCAGACACTCACCGTTGGCACGAGTTGCTCTGCCGATCAACATGAACTTGTTGCGGATCATACGCGATATCGGACCAGTTCGAACCGGCACACCCGAGCAGCAAGTACAATTCGTTGAGCATGAACAAAAACCATGGCATCAAGGCAACACAAATGCGCACCGCAGCTCGAAGCTTCACCACTTTGGATACATGATGGTCTGAGTCTCTCCCGTCTGCAATCACGCGGATCTTTGCCCTCTTCCCATCTTTGTGAAGGGCCAGCAAAGCGTCACAAATCTGAGTAAAATTCGACCAAAGATGAAAAAAAACGAAAAGAGAGTGATACAAATAGGACAAGTAACGGACAAACACAATCAACCTCGTCGCTTGTCAGCACGCAAATGTCAAGTCTTCGCTTTGTCGATTGAATGAGATTGAGCAGTTTCCGATGGGAGCCTCCGTGATCCTTCCCGTGGAAGAACAGCACTTGGTGCTCTTTGTGCTCAGGTTCGGGCTCAAATCTTCTCACGATACGCTTAACTGTGCTCAGAGATACATGCTCCATTTGGGGGGTCGTTCGCGACTCTTGCGGTGAACTTGGCCATGGATAGCGACGGCTCGTCGATCGACCACTGACAAACAGTGTCTTCCTGCTCGGGGATTAACGCATACTTTCGGTCCAATACCTTCTCCTCCACGTCACCACTCTCGAACCGCCAGTTAGGTGTGCTCACACCTACAGCAGCAGCGAGATCTGGGATCTCCTCTCCGCCCTCCCTCACCTGGGCTCTAATAGCGAACACTGCTGTCATGCGTGCTGACTGCGGGTGCACGCTGGCGACTCGGGCAGACTCGCCCCGAACAACAAGTGTCTTGGAGGGAGGAATGTCGAAATACACTCCCGTTTCGCCGACATTAATAATGCCGCCAGCGCTGACGGACGCATTGTCGACCCAAAGTGCTTCGCTGAAGGAGTCGCGTACCGCTTCCAGAGCGTGGATCTTTTCCTAAAAACACACACATGGTTGCTAGCTCAAATTTGTGTAGGTACGCAACAAGCCAATAAAAATAAGTACGCACCGAGCCAAGCGTGAGTGCACGTTGCGAGCATCCATGCTGCTTCACAAAACGGCGCAACAGCATCAAAATCGAGCCGAATGCAGCCTCCGGTGACTTCTTTGTGGCGACGCCCTCGAGAAGCCATGCGCAGTAGTTCACCTTGATGAACTGTAGCATGGAGCTCGTTAACAGAATCTAAAATTGATAGAGAGCCACACAGACCAATTAGCGATCAATACACATATAAAACAATAGACAAGCATTGTACACATCTCCTCTCTCCTTTCGTCTTTCATAATCATCAGAAGATGTTCTTTGAAAGGGATGAGCTCTGGCCGCCGCACTTCATCGATCTTGCACGCTCCGACCCACCAAACGCTCGAATACTGGCTTCTTCAGCGAGCCAGCGACGGATGTTGCGGCGCGGCGCGCCACTCTTTGATCGTGTAGCTCCGTCGCTTGCGTGCCATCAGTGACGGTGGATGAAAAAACGAAAGTGACGAAAGAGAGCGGTCGCGCTTGCTGCATCTGCTGTGCATGCTTGTTTTTTTGGCGCGAAAAAGCGCCTAAAAGGAATAAATAAACAACCAATCAAAGTTAAGCATTGGCGGAATTGTTACACCCCCGAACATCGAAGCACGAACAAGTACCGCAGTGGGCTTTATACGAGTACGGACCTTCCTGTCTGTGTTGCTCTGTACTTTCAAACGCCCTGTCGCTTCATCCTATGCATGTCAATAGCCATGTCGCTTCACCTGATGCATTCCTTTAACCAATCAGCCATTTCTTTTGATTTCAAGAGCTTATCATTGGTGGAATTGTTTAGTGAATGACATAAGTGGAAGATTCGCGCGATTCTAATTGTTATGACCCGACTGACAATAGCAGCATGTATGGGCGGCCGTTTTTTTTATAAATGAATTGACAGAGATAAAAAACGAGAGAACTATATACGTAGAGCACATTACAATCTCCCAGAGATAATACCTCCTCAAGGGGTGTGGTCACATACAGTCCGCGACAATGGTCCGTGAACAAGGTCGATTTTTCGCCAATCGGAATCAATTTTTCGTCTTTTTTGACGTGATAAAGACAGAATTGTAGCCAATCGTGAGATCATTCCAGCTGTCCAAATCCGACTGAACAAATCAATTTGTGGGCACATTTATAGAAACAAATCAAATTCGGGGAGGCGACACATTTCGTGAACATGAATTTCAATGCGATGAAAGAATGGTATTAGACGCATACGAAGACTGCAAATGGCGTTCTAATACGAAATATATCCTCCCTGCAGCTGCAGTACCTTGACACAGCGATGGCGCATCGATTGGACAAGTGTATCCAGTTGTTGCGACGTGACTGCATCCCATGCTGCTTGGACAGCGACCTGGAGATCGTGGAGATTGTCGTACCGCTTCCCGCCGGCGTACACGTGCTGCGTCACGATGCTCCATGCGTTCTCGATCGGATTCAAGTCGGGAGTAAGCTGGCCACGGCATAACCTTGATGTTGCGACTGGCAAGCCACTCCTTCATTACACGAGAGGTGTGGGATGGCGCGTTGTCCTGCTGGAAAACTTGCGCCTCTGGGTCAATCACTGGTTGCAAATGCGATCGCAGCGTAGAAATGCACTTCGCGGAGTTCACCCTACCCGTCAAAAATTTCAACTCCGTCTTGGTGA